>PVJL010012321.1:0-37840 GCA_004026885.1 Lyroderma lyra
GGCGCATGCGCAGGTGCGGCTACCAGCCCTGTGGACGTGGACATCAGGGGCACCCAGCACCTCTCCATGGGCCAGGCGCACCCTTCCAACACCCCCTTCATGGCATGCTGCTGCACCCGACACCCTAAAAATGTCGTGGGCACAATACCTCTGCACACCGGAGGGTCCCGGGATTTCCCCCAAACCAGTGGGGAATAATTACACTGTTCTGGCTGCAATTCAGTGGCCGAGGAGGCCATCCCTCGGCGCTGGTCAGGGACTCCCTTTTCCAGATAGTTCCATAAAATTGAGAGCGTCCCAGCAGCCCTGCTAGGCCGACGGCTGCAAGCCTCGCAAACGGAGGGATCGATCCTCAGTATGCACGAAGCTCAATTTCGTCCTTTACTGCCTTTCAACGATCCAATTAGACTTGAAAGGGGTTTCTCTCACTGCAGGGAGAAAGGGCCCCCTTGGGGGAGAACGTCATCTCCCCGGCACATTAGCAGATGAGAGTCTGCTCTGCCGACGCGAACCTCTTCATCACAGCGAAGTCGTCTTTCCGCAGCCGGGGAGGGCGGGCAGGCCAGCAGTCCGGGAAGGGCTCCTCCCTTGCGATGTGCTTTTCGACTTGGAGGCCTAAAATTAAAACTGAAACTGGCACTTGGCTGTGAGTGACAGTGCTGCGCTCCACTAGACGACATCACAAGTGCTCGGTTTTTATGAGAATGTACGAAGTCGGCGAAGGAATGAGGGTTGGGGTCACGGGAGCAGAGGGAGCCTACGGGGCGATTTCCGGGCAGCGCGTCCGGCCTGCCGATGGCTGCTTGGGTAACACTCCTACCTCTGGGGCCTCTGTCGGGTGCAACACCAGGGCCAGCACATGAATACAGTCACTGTAAGGCCAAAAGCTGTATCACTTAGTGGTTCATTATCGTTCACATCAAAATTCATACTTTTCCGGATCTCCCCAGGGTCTGCACTAGATGGGGGGGGGGGGTGTCATTCTGCAGAGTAATTTCTCCTGGCTCTCCCTCCTGCTAGGAGAAACAGCTGGTCACTTTACATGAATTTTCATATTAATAGGTCTGGCGCTGACGAGGTAGCGGTAGGCCGACCAGACGTCCCGTGCTGAACGGGACAGACGACAACGGTCCAGTCCCGTCTCCTGCAGTACGTGTGGTCAGCCTCGCCAGGAGAGGCCCTCCTTTCTACTTCCACCTGGCTGTCCTCTAGGCCTGCGGGATGTGAAGTGTGGTCGTGGTGTCCCGTTCTTCCCCATCTCTCAGATCAGCCTCAGGCACCGAGCCAGCTCCTAACGTTCAGACTCCGGCTACTCGCAAGCGGACGTGGTCGTGCCGACGTGGGTTCTGCTGGGCGAGCTGCTGCCCGAGCAGGTCTCAGCCGCGCCGCCTGAGCCCCTGCCACGGCCCGGGTTCTGCGTGCTCTGCAGGGAGAGGAGCTGCTGGGAAAGGCGCCCGATTCCAGTTTGGTCCAGATTAGTCCGTTTTCAGCCCGGTGCGGCTTCCCACATCACATCACGCAACTGATTTTACTCTCATTCTGACATTTGGCCTCTCACGATTTGGATTAACCGACATTGAACTTGAACAAATAAAGCTGCAAACCTGAGGCTGAAATCTGAAATGACTTTTTTCCCCTTAGAGTTACGAGCAGGGACAGGATTGCGCACTCGACGTGAGTCGCTGAGCAGCACCCTTCTTGTTTTTGTTGTTTGTTTGTATTCTCGTCACTACATCTACCCCCTGATGCCCATGAAGCCTGGGGGGACATAAGTGTGGGCGGTCACACAGTGCAACCACAACCAACACACGCGTCAGCTGGCACATGTTTCCCTAGAACTTGGCAGCAGCCAGGGAGGCAGTGGGATTATGTCACTCCTACTGCCCGGTCAGAGGCAGGGCTGGAAGGTTCCAGAGAAGGCGCTGCTGGCTCAGGCCTTAGAGACCCTAGCTGGTTTGTGTTTTGGGGACAGAGTCTTAACACGTCTCTGGAGCCAGCCTGTGGTTTTCCTAGCGGCGAACACGTGACACTCAGATGCTCTGTGCCACCAGGACTCGTTGTGGGGTGCCACCTACATTTCAGCGTGTGACTTTGTGGCGTGCTTTCTTCCCTTCTGATTGGATGAGGGCTGGCAGGCCGGGTCTCTCCACCTTGGCCTTGGTTTAAGAAGCCGTGCAAAGACCATTTGTTTCTTGCTGAGAAAATCCGGGATTTCCTCCGTTGTTTTTGCAGTGTGACTTCTGTCAAACACCGTTCCTCACCTGAGTTCCTTTTCTAGAAAGGCAACGGCACACAGACCCTCTCCATGCAAGCGGTTCCGAGGAAGGATACTGCGGCCCGTGCCACCGCACGTGCACAACTTACAGTGACTCACATCAGTCTCCTTGGAATCGTTTCAAATGTATCCAAATGCAAAAAAAAAAAAAAAAAAAAAAAAAAAAAAAAAAAAAAAAAAAAAAAAAAAAAAAAAAAAAAAAAAAAAAAAAAGAAAGAAAAAAGAAAACCTTTTTGAGATCAAACAAAATTCAACTCAGAAAACCCAAGTCGGCGCCCGTGTGCCAAAAAGGCTCTGTGTGATAGTTCGCTGTAAATTTAAAGTATTTATAACTCGTAGCTCACTGCCCCGAGTGGCAAGGAAGGAGCTGGGGTTGCTCAGCGCCGTGGTCTCTGGGGGTCTGTGTAGAAGGGCTGCGGGGTGGTGGGGGTGGGCGCTTGCTGAGGAGTCTGCAGAGATGCATGCTTCGCGTTCCCACATCGACTCCGGGCGCTGGAGCACCGCCAGACACATTTTTCTGTTCTGTGTTTTGTTAGAAAGAAGCCTCCCTTTCCGAGATCCGCTCTGAGGAGCGCTATTATTTTTATTTACATTTGGAATGAGAGTCTGTTAAAAATGAAAGTCCCGCAAAGATGCATATGGTGTCGGTAAAAATGTGGATCTGGACGCAACTCATTTTTAAGCTCGAGTTGGATGTGTCCGTTACGCACTGGCCTGGAATGTGCTTCATGGAACCCCTCATTTCTCTGAAAGTGTTTGTTCTCCTTTTCCGTGGAGACGGAAGCAGGGGCACCAGGCAGCATCAGCGAGCAGGGCCCTGTGTGGCGTTGCATGCACTTGGAGGGACACAGGAGTTGTCCAGAGTGGACACGGGCTTTCCTCTTGGGTGCCACCACTGTTCTAGTGTCAGATGAGACGCACTAATGGTGTCTTCGCTTCCCCTCCGTGTTGCACAAGGGGCTGAGGGACTCAGCAGGTGGTTCTGTGCACACGAATCCACTGAAGAAGCTGCTTGTAGGCTGCCTTTAGCCTGGGGCTTGGTTTCTTCAGCCCCTAAATGGGGACGATAATTAGGCCTCACAGGATTGTTGTGAGGCTAACGGACAGGCGTGATGAGTTCAGAACAGCGCCTGGTACAGAGCGGGCACTAAATGCCTGCTGACAGCCCCAGCGCTGTCACTCCCACTCATCTGTAGTTCCTACTGCCACTTACTCAGAGGTACCTTAGGCTGCCTTCCTTGTGGCAAGCACGATCTCAGTTTCTGACCCAGATCTACTCTTCTCCATTCCCCTGAGATTTTGTACATTGGCATGAAGCTTAAGATAGAGTGAAATTCTTTACAAAGCCATCAGGCATTAATTAACTATACAGATGATTAATGTTCATAAATGGCCATGCTCACCAGTTTGAATTTGAGTGATAACTGGCTTCTTTTGGTTCGGCATCATGACTGTTCCCCCAAATTTAACATAGTGACACTCCTCTCTTTCTGTAAAGAGGCCTAGGAGTTAAAAGTTGGGATCCAAGCAGAAGAGATAAGATAACTGATCCAAAGGTAGCTTTGGGTGAAATCGATTCACATCGGCCGTCTACGTGATAGAATGTTAATATCAGCAGGATTCCTTTGTGTCCATTGTTGCCCTGATTAGAGAAACAAAGTTGCAACTCTCAAAGTCATTCAGATGCCCCCTTCTCACCTCTCTCTAAAGGAAAGAGACTCAGTAAGATCTAGCAAAAGCACAGTGCTCATGGATACTTGCTGCACCAGCATCTCAAAATCGAACCAGAACTGGTCTCTGGGATTCATTTCCGGAGACGTAGGGTGGCTTTCAGGATCCCTCCAAATTCCTGTCACCCTATGCTCAGGGCCTCGTGCTCCTTGTCCCCTTTCTTCTTTAAAAATCAGTGCCCAGAAGCTTTGAATTTCTGCCGAAGGAGGCAAATGGACAGGATCCTACTTCTGACCCTGCTGCCCTTGTCCTTCAGACCGGCAGTTCACTTGACCTTCCTTCCCTTCTTCCCTGAAGGAAGATGCCTGCTGCATGTGCACGGACCCCGTGGGGGTGCTGGGAGGGCTTCGGGAGGGAACACACCTCCTCGCACTGTGGTAGGATGCTGCCAACTCCACTGAGGCCCTGGGATGCAGGACGCCATGGGAGAAAGCCTTGTTACTACATTTTGTTGAAACTATGGATCAAAGGCTGGCTATACAGTAAGTGCTAAATGTTAATTATTGTTATAATATCATAACAAAGCAGATGCCAGGATGCTAGATCCCATGAGAAAACCTATTATAAGAAGCCAGTGTGAAATGTTCCTATTACAAAGATGTTTGGCAAGCAGGCAGGCTTGGTTTTGAAATCTCAGGGAACAATTAAGCAGAATAAAATAATAACTTTCCATGCTATGAAAAATATAAGTGTCTTGACAGGCCTTTAACATAAAAATGAGAAGCTGTCCTTTGCCCATAGAAAAGAGGCAGCATTCTTCTCCACTACCCTGAGCAGAACCTATATTTGTGGCATCCTTAGATATATTTTAAAAAGGCAATATTCTTCCTTACAATGGCCCCTAAAATAACTCTCTTTACAACAGAGATGAATTGGGGGTGTAGGGTGGGGAAATTCTCTAAGTTTATAATAGAGCTATGAGCAAATCTAATTTTTTTAAACTTCAACCGCTTGTTTCTCTGTCCTCCTCTAAATGCATTTTCTATTGGATAGCAGCAAAGAATGCACTTCTGAAGACATTCATAAATGCCACTGGCTTCTCTTAGCTCCAGCTTTTCACATATTTTCAGATCTGGGACGCAGAGTACATCATGTAATATCAGCTGGGAGAAGGGCGGGGGGAGGGGGAGGGAAGGCATAGAAAGATGGATTAGGAAGGAGCCTGGTCCTAAGAAAAACCAAGGTCAAGAGAAAATCATTTCTGTGTCCTCAGGCTTTTGAAGAGTGGCATGTGTGTGAACTGGCCTACCATACTCCACCTGTTTTAGAACATTGTGAGACATGAATAACCCACTCCCAGGGGAGAGTAAAAGCACGGATGTATTTGCATTGGGATATGCTTTGCCTTTGGGGGAAAAAGGGAGAAAGCAGGAGGACTCACATCTCAGAAAAAACTTACAGTAGATTAAGCACCCTCAGCTGACAATATAATAGCCCAATTTAAATTACAATTTCTATGGCTTCAGCTCCATGTTTATCGGCTGACATGCACCCAGCCATCTAGCTGCTATTAATTCATTCCACACGAATGTCATCTTTTTCTTTTAATTGGTTCCCTGTGACTCTAACTTTTAAAAATGCATCTGTTATTAGAAATAAGCAAGCACCACATTTGGTGGTCAACTGTTTTGCTCTGTGTGAAGGGGAGACTGTGGGAAAGCAAACGCCGTGAAAAGAACTTGTGCGCGATTTAAGCGGAAATGTGAAAACAACCCAGACTTGGTTATTTAACAAAATTTCAGGCTGTTGTGCAACAGAGCCCAAGGAAACCACTGCCTTTTGCCTGGGCCCTTCAAAGGGAGCACGCCCCTAAAGCATGACTACCTTCAGAAGCGGGTGGCCAGGGCCCAGGGAGCGTGTGCTCCCCCTGGATGGCACCGGGCAGAGAAGCACGGAACCCCGGCCTCTCTCAGGACGTAGTTCTTTGCCCAGCCGCTGTGATGCTAAGGAGATTTTGTGAAATTGTTTTTGCCTTGCACTTGTTAAAGATCTCCAGGCTCCCTGTCGTCAGGATTGTGGAGAGGGAACCACAATTTAGCCATGCTGGGGGTCATGGGCTAAATTGTGTGTCCCCTAAAATTCATATGTGAAATCCTAATCCCAGTACTTCAAAATGTGCCCATAGTTGGACATAGGTTCTGACAGAAGGAATCATGTTCTAATGTGACTGGTGCCCTATAAAAAGGGGGAATTTGGACACCGACACACACACACACACACACACACAGAGGGAAGAGGATGTGAAGACACAGGGGGACAGGCCATCTGCAAGCCCAGGAGAGGACAGGTATTTTCCTCACAGCCCTCAGGAGCCAACCCTGCTGACACCTTGATCTTGGACTTCTGGCCTCCCAGGACGATGAGACACTGGTAGGACATGGCACACTGTCAGGGCAGCCCCAGGGAACGGGCACAGCGTGTCACACATGAGTGCGTGTCTCCAGCACCGGGCATGGGGTTAATGCTCACATCTGGACTCAGAAACCCCTGGTGATACCTGTGTTGCGGGGCCCAGACCGCGTGAGGAACACGGCCACACCCTGATGGTTCCAAAGCCAAGCTTCACGTGACAACGTCCCAGAGAGCTTCTGAAGCGTCTTGACGAGGCCGGAGCGCCCCTGAAGTCCCACGCCACTGAAACAGGCTGGGGGCTGGGCCCCCCGTTCTCCTTCCAAACCCTCCAGGGCAGTCTCATGTGCAGACCTGACAATCGCAGTTGACACTTGAACAGCTCAAGTTTGAACGTGTGTGTGTGTGTGTGTGTGTGTGTGTGTGTGTGTGTTTCCCAATAAGTATGTGGTCAGCTCCCCGTATTCCGCGTTTCGCACCCGCAGATTCGGTATATTCATCTGCGGTGGCGAATCTGCGGTTGGGAATCCGGGCGCGGAGGGCTGGCCAGTTCTCTGTGCACAGGTGGGCGTGGACTGCACTGGATTTGGGGGTCACTGCCAGCGGCTGGTGAGTAGAAGAGAAGGTGCAGCGCAGTGTTCCGGGTGTCACCTGGCCAGGCTTCGTGGCTGAGCAGCAGGAGACAGCCGAGTGCAACCCTCTCCAGGGCTTTACGGAAGTAGACTGGGGCCGCCACAGCCAGGGAGGGAGGAGGGGACGGCAGGAAAACCAAACAGCAGTGACGACCCCGGGAGGCACAGGAACACCTCGGCCCCATGGGCCAGGCCCACCGCGAGGCTGACCCCCGAGCAGGTCATAGAAAAGGGCCCCTGGCTCTGCTGCTGGCACCCTAAGCGGCTGCAGCCGCCATGGAAAACTGCGGAGGCTCCTCGAAAAACTAAAACGCGGCTGCCCTAGGGCCCAGCAGTCCCACCTCGGGTATTTATCCCAAGAAGCTGACATCAGTGTCTCAGACAGCTCTCCACGGCGGGGGCACCCTGTTTACAGTAGCCCAGACATGGAAACAACCCAGGTGCCCACCAGTGCGTGAGTCAACAGAGACGGTGTGGCAGCTGTGACGTTACCCAGCCGGGGGAAAGGAAATCCTGCCATCGCCACAGCATGGAGGGGACCGACCGTGGGGACATTGTACTACGTGAGGTAAGTCAGAGAAAGTCACACCCTGCTTGCTGTCACTTAATCTGCGCAATATGAAAATAAAATAAAGGTCAGACGCCTAGAAACGGAGAGGACAGAAGTGGTGGCCGGGGGGCCGGGGGCTGGGGATAGGGAGAGGTTGGTGAAAGCTCTCGGATGAATAAGGTCTGAGGGTCACATGTACAACCTGGTGACTGAACTTGATGACACTGTATTGTATAATCGAAATTTGCTGAGAGTAGAACTCCGTGTTGTCGCACACACACAAACAATACTCACATGTATGAAATCATCACAGTGTACACGTTGTAATTTTAGTTTTCAATTATGTGCTACCTCAGCAAAGCTGAAAAAGAGATAATAGCATATGCCCCTCCCCCACGTCGCACCCCGACACCCCCAGCGTCCAGTCCGACCAGCGGCGAGTGAGCCAAAGCACTTGGAAGACACAGGCTCTGTGTGAGAGCTGGAGCCGAGAGGGGAGGCCCCAGTGAGGACAATCTGAGCCATCTGGTACCTGAGGCCGCACCACCCGTTACACAGATGAACGTGAAGCTGACATTGTCCTGTGAGATGCCCAGAGCCCGTGCCCTTCCCGGCACAAAAATGCACCCAACTTTCCGAACCGAGTTACTTCAATAGCCACCCTCGCCTTTTTAAAACAAGCAATGCAAGGATGAAAGTGAGACCCCCAGCCTCACGAATTCGTTACCTGTGCCATGTTTGATGTTTGGTGAGGGCTAACCACGTCTGGACGCACAGCGCGTGCTGTTGTGCCCTCCTGTGTTGTCACTGTTCCCAGTGTGCTGATCACACACAGGGAGTCATCGTCGGAGTGGGACTGGAAGCCACGTACACTGTGCCTAAAGCTCAGGGGCCCCCCACCAGACCTGCTGCTTTTTGCAGGCGCTTTGGCTGTAAGAGGCAGGGGGACTCTTGCCTGGTGGACGTGATGGGCTCCAGGGTTTCTCTCCAGCTCCGATGCTCTGGCACAGCCACCCCAGCCCTCGTTCCTGGTAGGGGGGGACCGAGTGCATGCAAGCGTGCTGAAAAGACCCTGGGGGAAACAGGGGTGGTCTCCTAGGAGTTGTTGGCTCTGAGAACGTCGTAGAGAAGCCCGTCTTTGAGAGGCAAGTCTCTCCAGCACGGGTTGTGTTGTGACATTTCATCACAAAGAACCAAACACTTGGGTTTTCCCAGGAGGCATTGCGTGGAGTTATTGGGCTCCATTGTCACATGGAGGCGGGTTGTCCCAGGTCTGTGGGCAGAAGGTTGGCTCCCGTGGCTTCAGTTAGTTTTGAGGATGTTTTTCAATGAAAAGATGCTAGGCATGAAGAACCCGCCACATTTTCTGAGCACTACTGGGCCACTCAGCATCCGAGCGCGTGCAGTGCATGAGATCGTAGCACAGGGCAGGCCGGGGGCCTCAGGAATCTTCATAAGGAGACTCAGGTGGACCCTGGAGGATGTGGCGCTTCAGGGTCAGATTCTTCAGGGACAGCTCAGGGAAGCGTTGGAGCATCTGGGAGCAGTGGCTTTTGCATTTCTCTTTGTGTACCTGTTTGCCTTTCTGCTCTGTTTACCGGTCTTCGCCAACTGCACTCCCAGCCGCCGGAGGCGGGGACCGCTGTGTGGGGACGGGGAGGCTGGGACCCGTGTGCCGAGGACGCGCGCTCCCGGGGCGTGGCTTTGGAGTAGGTTTTCCTGTTTCCGTCTGGTTCGCGTCAGTGTGCAGCTTTTCTGGGTGCCGAAATGCATTTCGTGTGGGGAGGCAAAACTTCGTCTTGGGATGAATTTGTCTTTGGATGAATTTATCTTTGGATGCTGGGTCTACTATTTCTGTAGCAAAAAAGGAAAAAGTTCAACTGCCAATTTTAGTTTACTAAAAACAAAGGGTAATAATTCTTTTATTTAAAAATTCCAGTCTGTAGAAAACCATCATAGAGTGGTTTTCGGGGTATCTGTCTATCAAATAAAACTATTTAGAAGACAAGCATTTCCTCTGGTCGTAGTAAATGCACCGTGGGTGAGGTGGGGACGGGCTTTAGGGTAGGTGCAGCCATATTTATGCTTTTTATTTGAGCACCAAATGTGGCAAAAACCAGTGAGTGCTTCTGGAGGGACCCGAGTCCTTAGCAGGAGTCAGAGTTGCAGCTCAGTGGGGAGCTGCTCCTCCCTTACCCAGAATTCTGTTCAGCCAGAAGGCAGGAACATGTGACATCACCGCCCACCCCGCTTTTGGCCAGGAGGCTGTGTGGCCGGCTGGCAGCGACGTGCCCTCCGGCACATCCCTGTGACACAGCCCGCCAAAGGCGAGGACCTGAGCCATGAGGCTAGCTCATCACCAAGAGCCAGTCCAAGTTCTGCACATGGACGTGCTCCAGGCCACGCTGTTCAGGACAGTTCGGTTGTGGTTGATTAATGACCCTTGGCAGGGCTCCACTCACACCTGGAGTGCCTGTCCCGGGGCCTGGCGGGCCCGTGAGATCCTGAGCTCGCGGTTTCTGTCAAAGCACCCAGAAAAGCTGGTGGTGAGCCTGCGAGCTCTCGGACCCTCACCAGGGGCTTCACAGAACAGGACGAGGGAGTTTCAACTTTTCATTTCTAGAACAGACACACTGTTGGCTGAAGAGTCTCTTTGGCTTGGGGGAAATGTCATTGATAAACCCTGAAGCTAAATGTAGAAACCCGGAGGAGAGAAAAGTAATGGTTGGACCAGATCTGTTTTGAAAGCTCGAGAAAATGTGCCGGAAAATTCCTAGTAACCGAGACCAACTTTACGGAGCCAGGAACTTCCCGCCACACGTGTCCACTGACGCGGCCCGGCGTTGGGCAGCCCTCCGGGAGCTGACGCGGCTGGAGGCGCCCCAGGCGCTCTGCCTTTTCCATGCACATGAGCTACAGCTGTTGTTGGTAACAACAACGCGGTGCTTATCTGAGCGGCGTGAGCTGTGTGGAAGACGTTCGTTTCGTTTTGCGGTCTTGGGGGAGCCCCAGTATCCCACAGAAGGCTGGACGAGCGTTGGGTCGTGTGGGTGCAGTAACGCACGGTCCTTGCTTCACACTCCGTGTCCGTGCTGCGTCCGGACAGGTGCAGGAGTGAGGCCGCGGACCCTCCTTCTGGGCCAGGCGTGCACTCCGGGGGGCGGGGGGCAGTGTGCACGCACGTGGTGGTTACTGTGGGGACCCGGCCTGCAGGTTGCCAAAGGCAGCGTGTGTGGGGATGGGGCCAGGCTGGGGGAGGGAGGCCTCACGTGCCAGGAAAGGCCCGAGGCCCTCTGCCTAAGCCCCATGTCACCTCCTCCCTCCCGACTCTGCCCGGCTCGCCTGGGGTGACAGCCACAGATGGAGCTTGCTTTGTCCTCCCGCCCCGCATTGTCCTTTATGCCCTGCAGGGAAGAGGCAGCACATGGACAGGAGCCCTTGGTGACGTGCGTGTGTCTTTATACTCCACGAGCCCGTCATCCTCGACCTGACGTCACGCTGAGCACTGCTCTCGTTTCTCACCTTGAACTGGCTGCGGCCGGCGGTGGTGACCCTTACCATGTGGGACAAGTGGCGTAGCCAATGAGAAGAGACGCCAGCCAGCTGTGAGTGTCTGGCCCCGCCGTCCTGCCATGTCTCGGGGCAGGGCTGCTTGTCGCCTCATCTCGTGTGAACAGAGGAAGGCAAAGACCCGCACCCCGAAGTCCAGCCCTGCCATGTGCTTCCCACGCGTCCCTGTTAACGCTTCGAGTCAGGAGCAGTCAGGGTGCAGTGACCCTGATGACACTTGCCTCTCTGAATTACAGGACTGGGTCCATGAGGGCAGGATGGGAATCTGGGGGACTTGGGCTGGCAGGGACGGCCTCACCCGGACTCCTGGCCCCTCGGAGGTCAGGGGAGCCAACAGGCCTGAATTCAGAGCCCAGCTGAGCCGGTCCTGGGGCAGGTTCAGGCAGCTGTGGTGGTGCCTGTGGCTTCCGAGAGCCTGGGAGAGGCGGGGTCCGGGTGGGTGGTCTGCAGTGACAAGGGGGGGATGGGAGGGGAGCAGAGATGGTTGACTCAGGAGACAAGCCACATCGGGGGTCCCATGGCCAGCTGTGGAGACAGCCCCGCCGGCGTAAGGAGGACGTTGGGTCCCGTCTGCACGCACGGCCCCTGGCTCACCACCTGGCCCTACCCTTTCTCCGATGACATGGATGCTGAGCCCCCCAGTGCCCACCTCACCCGATCCTGAGGGTGAGCATCTGCCAGGGAAGGTTGGCTCACTGCCCCAGCTGCAGTGTTGGTCCCCACGCGTAAAGTGACACACGCAACGACGAGCACTTGCGTTTGCTGCTTGGGAAAATTTGGCCCTTACGGGGCATTAGCAAGAACACGGTGCGATTAGCACAGACTGTTTCTCAAACACTTGGGAGATCCAAGCTCCGCCGCGTTTGCAGGCCAAGTAGATGGGAAATTGTGTCTCGATTCCCAGGAGCTCTGTGCAGTTCAGGCGTAACACCCATCAGCAAAGAGTGCCATTGAGGTCCGGCCGCTCCGTGCTGGGTGGGCCGGAGCCCGGCCACGGCTCTGTCCATGTGTGCAGGCGTCCCTGGGCCGCGGAAGGACTCTCCACGGGACGAAAGCCAGACTCGGGTCCCCTCCGCCACCCAGCCCCACCAGACCTCCTGGGTCACCCCCAGGGCCCTTGTCTGGCAGGTCCTTGCAAAGTGGGACTGCTGCGCCTCGTCCCCCGGGGCCTTGGCCTTGGGACTGTCCCGAGCTGGCCAATCGGCCTCTCTTGGAAGCTGTCCAGGTTGGTTGGGTCTGACGTGCAGGTGCTGGGGGCAGAGCCCTGGGGGGTGGGGGCCGTGTCCTGTGGGCGGCAGCCCTGGCTATGGCCCTGCTGCGGCTTGATTTCCAGTCTTGCTTCTGCTCGGGGACCTATCCTGGCGGAGTCCCCCTTCCATTTAATAAGCTCGGGCTGGCACCCGGAGCTGAGGGTGCACTTTGCTGTGTTTCGGAGACTCTGCTGTCTGGGTTGCAGATGTGGAGACCGAGTCTCGGGTCCTGCCCGTGTTTTAATGCCTGCGCCCTACACTTCCGGTCTCAGTCACGTCGTCAGATTCTGGCGAGCAAAAGGCCTTCACCTTCCCTCGGGCCTCATCCGGTGGCATCAGGACTGGGTTCCTGTCACCTCTGCGATGTCCCTCTTGACTGGGTCACGTGGAGTTGGATGGCTCCCCCTCTGGACTCCCAACAGGACACGGTTCACGTGTGTCCTATGTCGTTGGCTTGCGGCCTGGGACTTCCTCGGGGCCGTTACGTCTGTTGCCTGGAGCTCAGTGGCTGTTGTTGAGTGTGTGTGCGACTCCTTGCCTGGGGTGGATGAAAGGAGGAGAGCCAGCAAGTGACATCAGCAGGCCCCCGTCTGTGCGTTTCAGCATGTCGTACACGAGGGTAGGGGACACACCACGGACGAGTTACTTTGAGTGTTACCGTCTAACAGGGCAGGAAACTCGGTTTGAATCCCTGCATCAACTGAAGGACACGTTGGTGACCTCATGGAGCGTCTGTAGGTCCTGGGGCAGGAAGGCCAGGGTGAGGTTGGTCCCTGGGCCCAGGGAGGCCACGATCTACATGTGTAGACTGGCCAGTGTCCGAGGTGATCTGTCACCAAGAGTGGAGCAGAGCAGGGGAGGGAGCAGTGTGTGCTGACAGGGAGCACCCAAAGCCTCCACTGAGAAATGGCGTCGGGGTCAAGTTCATTGGCAGAGCGGACGCCATTGCCTGTGGATGAAGGCCTCTGGGCCGAGGGCGGATGCGGGCAGAGTGGTCAGGCGTGCTGAGTGCACAGGTCCTGTCCTCGGGGAGGGACCTGAACCTGCCTGTGCCCCCGGGGTGGCTGCCAGGGGGCTGGACCAGTCTCTGCCTTCACGCAGGCCGTCTTTGCAGAGGGAGGCAGCGCTGCTGTCTTAGAGGCTGGCTGCAGTTTGCGCTGGTGCAGACTCCTGGAATTCCTCTGCAGGGACTGTGATTCCCTGGAGCCCAGGAATCTGCTTTCTGTTCTGTTTTTTTAATTAAGCACCAAGGTAATGCTGATGCACTTGGCTCTTCCAGCCCAATCTGTAAGCCGTTGCCCCGAGTCTCTGCGGTGAGGACACACTGCTGACTCAGGAACTCGCGTGGAGAACCCTTTGGGTATTTGATGGGATCCCAGGGGGCAGGAGAGGCTAGTGCTGGGAGGCTGGGGCCACAGAGGTTGCACCGTTTTGCGTGGGGAGACCACAGGTCCCTCTGGGATCAGAGGTGGTTCTGCTCTGAGATGAGTAGGAGCTTCGTAAGGGCAAATCCCAGAAGTGAGTATGTGGCCACAAGTGTGGTGGCTAAGGGATAAGCCCCTGGGGGAGGAGCTGGGCCTGGGGAGGTGACAGACAGCCAGGGACCTACGTGGGCGCGCCCGCAGCAGCAGGCACCTGGGAGATTACCCTGCGGTAATCCCGCACTGTGGTGCCCAAACCCTCCGTAGAAGTCTGTTCTGTGTGACAGTGCCGGGTTGGGAGCATTCTGGAGAGTTGAGCTGGGTCCATGCTCGTCTTTGGAGCAGAGTGCAGGACAGGAGAGACGTGGCCGAGATGGTGGACGGTGTCCTGGCAGCCGTGACAAAGCCTCCCTCCCTGGGGGCCTTACAACATGGACCTTTATTCCTTCATGGTTCTGACGGCGAGAAGTCTGAAACCAAGGTGCTGGCGCGCCCGCTCCCTCTGCCGCCCGTGGCAGAGTCCTTCGGGCTACTTCCCAGCTTCCGGCGGTGACTTAATCCGAGGTGCCCCTGGGCTTGCCCACCGATCTCAGCCGCTGTCAGCAGATGGCGGTCTCCCCGTGTGTCCGTGCCCAGTTTGCCTTCTTCTCATAAGGATGCCTGTCATATTGGGTTAGAGCCCACCCTCCTGACCCGAGCTTAACCTGGATCATCTGCAGTGACCCTGCTTCTAAATAAGGTCACATTCAGAGGTACTGTGATTTAGAAGTTAAACATGTCTTTCCTGGGGGGGAGCATAATTCGGCCCCTAACAGTGGTCAGATGTGAGAGCGTACCCCCTTCTGTCTCTCACCCGCTCTCAGAGCCTTCAGAAATATTTTGGGGGGAGACTGAGTACTGGGAATCTGGGTACTTTAACAGAATACTACAAGACGAGGTGACCCCGGATGACCTGGCGTGCACGCTAGTCTCACATGTGCCATGAGTGGTTAGTGCTTAGCACACTGTGTGAAATGAATGACCTAACCTCACTTGTCCTGGAGCCAACTCTGTGTCACCGTCACAGGTGCGTCACTGTCACAGGACACGAGTCCAGCTCATTGGGGGCCAAGTTGAGCTCTCCATGCAGAGAGACCCTTCAAAACTGCTTCTGGTGTTCAGACGATGAATGAGATACGTGCGAGGCTCTTAGGCCATCAGATGAAGAGATCGGGGTGCAAAGTCAGAGCCTCATTATTTCACTAAAGGTTGGACGGATGAGAAGAGACTTGGTCATATAGTCCCCTTGGCTGGTTGTTGTCATGCTTTGGACATTGGTCACATCCTGAGGTCTGCTTGGTTGTAAACATGGGTCCTGGAAACAGCCACGGTTTATTTCATTTTTAGAGACTGCAATGGCACATTTGAAATTCAAATTCTTGAGAACAGCAGAGAGAATGCAGCTATAAAAGTGTTTCAGACCACAGTATTTTAAATGAAGGTTAATTTTCTGATAAAATGGGAAATGAAGGAAAAATTATCTCCCACACGCAAGCATGGTTTAGAATACTGTAGCTCAATTAGATGTTCTGATTGTGCAAACAATCAGCGTCATGTCTTGTTAAACTTCTCCTTTTCAAATTATGAAGCTTTTCTGTACTAAGATTAGCAGGGGTGTTAAGGATACAACAGATAAAAGGTCTATCTGAGCCAGAAGGAAAATTATAACTTTGGGTTCAGAACTAAATGAGAACTTCTGCAAATCCCATGGCATATCCAGCATTATTAAAAAATTGTCCAGCATGGAATTAACTGCTGGACTCAGAGGAAAGAGAAGTTATTATTCTGTGCTGTTTTCCCTAAGATACTGAGTCCTTTCTACTCAGTGGAATTTTGCTTTGCACCTACAGTAGTGTACATCGGGCATATTAATCACCTGCAGCGGTATTACTTGCAAAACCATTTTTGGGGCACGGAAGGTTTACTCCTGATGGGCTGGGGTTTGGGGAAAAGAAAGCAAAGACCGCTGACACCTCCTGGCCTTGACTGCAAAAGCAATTCGCTACCCTAAGTTTGCGTTAGTACGTCATTTCCCAAGTCTTCCTATTTGGCTCCTACTGGGCTGAACCCAGAAAGACGTGGCGTCATTTTGTTCTGCTATTTTCAGTGAAGTCGCAGGTGTGAACACACACTGTGTGCCCCCCCGGTGAACTGAGGACACGTCACCTTGCTCGGACGTCTGGTCGCTGGCATGCCTCCACCCCTCTCCGTTCCAGCTGTCAGTGTTTGAGAAGGGTCCGGCGGTCATCCCCCTGAAGGTTGGATCAGGGGGCCGTGTGGCGTGAATGCTCCCCATGCTGCGCCCCCTCCTCTGAGCTCTGCCTTCAGACCCGCGCCCCCCGGCCTGTGCTCAGCCCGTGTCCTCCTGTCCCAGATGCCAGCCGCGCATGGTCCCCGCGCCTTCCTGGACGGCTTCTGTTCAGCTTCCTTCCGGTTCCCAGCTCGGAGGTCCCGTGTCCTGGGGGCTGTCCCTGCCCTGCTTGAGGAGCACGTTGCACGTCGTCTCGTTGTCACCCGGTCCTCACCCATCTTCTCCCGAGGCATGAGGTCGCAGGGCAATGCCTGGGTCACGGTTGCCCCGATATTTCTGGCTTGTGTTACCGTACCTGGTGTGTCAGGGTGCTCAACCGGCGTCTGTTTGCTCCTCATGTACGTAAGAACCGGGTTTGCGCGGGGGTCCCGGAGGAGACACGGGCTGCTCTGTGAAGACGCGATGCGCCCTCACCGAAAACCTAAGCCTGGGCCCCCGAAAGTCTCAGACTGGGGGGCCGTGCGGAGGAGGCCTGGGACGAGGCCCGCCACACCGATGCCCAGGCTGGGTTGGGGCTGCGCCCGGGTGAGCAGAAGAGGAAATCGCAGGTGGATTGGTGACGAGCACTGGCCGTTTCTGTCACCTGAGTTGGTGCAATGCAATGAATGACCGTGACAGTGGGTGAGATACTGTTTTACAGAGGGACCCTGAGAGGCACCCTGCACACCCACCCGTCACTTTCAGAGGGGGATCCGGTCCCTGTGTTTCACAGGGAAGGGCTTTTGGTTGAGGGTCAGGACGAGAATTTGGCAGTCAGACCCCTTACATGCAAACGTCAGCGCGTCCGGGAATCCGGGAGGGGGCTGATCTCGGCGCGTCTCGGTTTTCTCGTGCGTGAAATGGAATTGAGAGAGGCCCATGGAGCAGATGAGATGAAACGTGCCGACCTGGGGCTCCGTGCTTTGTGCGTGATAAAGGCTCAGTAAATGTCTCATTTAAAACAGGGAAGCTGACGTTCGAAGGATGTCAGTCCCAGATGGGACCCCTTCGCTGGGGAGGAGTCACTTAGCTGAAAAGATCACTCAGGGAGGATTCCGAATCCAGACTTTTCTGTCATACAAAAAGCAGGACTCAGCTGGGTGGCTTTCCTAGAAACCTGCCGTGTGTGCCGTTGACTTCGGTGTCCTGAGCCTCTTTGGCTGCTGGGGTTTGCCGTAGTGAGTTTGGGGTTTCCCCCTCAGTTGCGGATGGCCCACACGTCGTGTCAGTTCCCCAGTGCTCGGGAATGATCATGGAAATCCAAACTATATGTTGTTCCTAAATTTTTTAGTTTTCAAAGGACGTTCCTAGGCCCAGCTGCAGAGTCCCATAAATTAAATTGAAATCAGTCACATTTATGATGAGGTTGTTAAAAAGCTGTGAGTGTTATGAATTTATGACTCTGTGCGCACATTCAGCTGTTCACTGCTTCTGCTTCTAGGTCTTTCTATCCTGTGTGGCCTCAAATTTATATTTGTGGGTGAGATCATTATAAATCTTTTATGCACCCCAAGTGCAATTTTAAATGTTTGCAAGCATGGAGAACTAGGCCCATGAGATATATGCTGTATTTCATGGATTATGGCTCTTGTATAACTAGCAACAAAGAAATCCTCAAACCCTAACACAGACACTGAACTTTGTAACCAGCACCTGAGTCTCACTGAGAGGGGCTGCTTTACAAAGGAGCTAAACTTTGACTCTGTGGATAGTGTTTTAACATTCTCTTCTGTTTCGTATTTTTAAAAAATAACTCTCATTGTTGAGCCTTCTTCCAAATGTCCCTTGCAGACTTCTGGCTGAGTTCAGCGAGAAAGGGACACTTTTTCCACATCAAAAGGGACACTTTTTCCATGTCTCCTTTTGCAGTGGTCAGTGGGCAAAGTAAGGCCAGCACAGAGCAACGGTCCTGTCCTCATTATTTTTTGAAATTTTGACCCTGAACTTGTGTGTCATAGAAGTCAAAGTGTCAAGAAAATCCAGACATCTGGAGAAGCCTTAAAAAAAAAAGCATTATGACAGTGAAAATGAATGTCTATCTTTTGCCAAGGGACAGCTGGAGGCTAGGTGTCAACCACGCCGGGTGACTTCATGAACTCTACGGTGACAGCAAGAGGCCTCATGACCGTCCTGGTGAGAGACTGGGAATTAAACCCACTCAAGCGATGTGACCAAATTAAAGGGGAAAAGAGAACGTGGTGAGGTGTCATTAACCGCGAATAATGAGGCGGGTGTTCACACGCAAACGTTTTGTGCTGACTTTGTGCTTCGGAGCACGAGGCCCTCAGTTCGCTGTGTTGTCAGTAGGAAGTGATTCTCAAATTAGTCCAGGCAACAGGCTCATCTGGAGGAACTTTAATAAAAACACACACGTTCTGGGCCCCGTCTCAGATCTGAATGAGCGTTCTCGTGGCCACAGCACACGTCTCTGGTTTGAAAACATGTGTGAGTTACTTGGGGCTTACCTTGTTACAGAAGAGAATTCTAAGTGAGTTGTGATTTTAGGGATTCTCACCACCCTGCTGTAGCTGAATGGAGGCCCAGAGAGGTTCATGATGGGACCAAAGGTTGCACAGCCTGTTGGGGGCTAAGTTGGGGCTTGAACTCAGGGGCCTTTCGTCAGATCTGCGATTCCCACTCTGAGCACTGCAGGACCTTGCAGGATATTTAAAACTTTTCAGTGTTCTAGAGAAAGACAGCGATGCTCTAGATCTGTCAGTTAATGTGTGCACCACCAGCTTGTGACAGTTTGATTTCAGTTCTGGGTCACGCACAGTCCTTTAGCGATATGTCCTTGCAAAGCTGGGTTTCCGGCATTTGCTCAGATGAAAAGCAACTATTGTAGGAAAGTCCACGTGAAGCTGGAGAGGAGGGTGGCCGTGCCCACTCTGAGTCCAAGGACCGAGAAGGCCTACTGGGCCCGGCAGGGGCACACACACTAGTAAAGGGCTGTTTCAGAATGAAAGGACGCTCTTTTTTCTTTCAGTTTGTGTGTTATTTTTTAAATGGCTGCTTGTAACCTACTTACCTAGGAAGTGGAACTGTGAGGTATTCCTCTGAGCACAGGGACCCTGAAAACATTCCTGAGACCCCCAGGGCGCTGTGAATGGACACCGTCTCAGAGCCACTACGAGGTCCGAGTGTCACACGCTGACTTTGGACGTGGACCTGGCATAGCTTTCCCAGGTTTCAGAACAAAACTGCTCTCTCCTCCCCTTCTTTTGCTGTCAGTGCTCTCACTGCTATTTTAGACAGCCTGCCTCCAGAAGATTCCATTCATAAGAGAGTTTCACGTAACAATTTTTTTTTTTGTTACAGCAGCAAAACCCAATGTTTTTCCTGAAACGCAGGTATGTTCAGAGCTGTCTTATCTGAGAAGTGGGGTGTGGGTGACATGCCGGGACACAGGACAGTTCATCTGTCCAGAATGTCAGCCCTAGTGCATGTCACTCAGCCATCACGACCCCATTCCTTCCAGTTCTGTCAACATTGGGGTCTTCTAGAAACCTCCATGGAAATGCAGGTGTCTCTTAGCAGCCTTGTCTCGGTGAAGTTTAGCTGATGCTGAGGAGTCAGGCCAGAGGAGGGGCCTGCGGGTGACCTGGTCCTGGGGGGTGGAAAAGGCCAGGAGGACACTGAGACGGGGTGTGCTGCCCCAGTGGGTGACACCACAGCTGTCCCGGGCTGACTGGCATGGGGGGACATGGTCACCAAGGGCTCCAGTGGAGAGCTCTGAGTCTTCAGCTCTTTCAGCTTTTTGGTCCATTCTGCTTTTCGGTCATTTTGTTTCATGGGTAAATCAAAACCAAACAAACCACCGCCAGCACCAACAAACCGAAACCCCCACTCCTTCCGTTGGCTGGGTTCGCCCTTTCGGAGAACCTTCCTTCTCACCCACTCCCATTGGGTTCTCACACGGGCCCCGGCGGGTAGGAGCTGGAGACCCGCATTCCTGTTTTCGACAGACGGGGAACCGGAGGCCGGGAAGCGGGGCGCCCGGGAAGCGGGGCGCCCGGGGCAGGCTTGGAGGGGCCAGGACCGGGACCGGGCTGCCGGGTCTCGGTGCAGTCCCCGTCCCCCTGCTGCATGGTCACGCGCGTAGGGACGTTGGGCCATGGGTGTAGCAGGTGCAGTTAAGAGCCGCAGAGAAGCCAAGGCCACGGCCGCTCTCCTCTGCTCGTTGTTGTCGCTCAGTGTCGCTCACTGTCGCTCAGTGTCGCTCAGGGCTCCCCACCAAGCCCGTCCAGCGCTCAGCCCGCTCCGTCCACTGTCCCTCCTCGGCCCCAGGTGCTGCTGCTCCATCGCGTCCCCGGCTGTGCCGAGTGTCTTCTCCTGGGTCCCTTGCGGACCACTTTGCAACGTGACCGTGGGCACAGACCTCTGCTCACTGTGCCCCCGAGTTCCCCCACGCCATCTCCTTCCGCGAGGACAGGCCAGGACCCGCCGCCCGCAGTCGGGCAGCCTGCCTGAGATGCAGGGTTCCCTCAGGCCTGTCCCTGTCACACAGGCAGACTTGTTCTGCTGTGGGGGGGGGGAGGGGACGGGGCTGACAGAAATGCTTTCCCACCCGCAGCCCAGGGAGAGCAGTGACGCCAGTGCCCCGGAGAGAGGCACACGGGGGTCCCCGCGCCTCCAGGGGCATAAATCACTCGCAGGGGCTGTGGTTAATGTTCAGCGTGAGCCCGGCCCGCACAGCTGGGGCGCTTGGGGCTTTTGATCTGGCCTTTCAAGCTTGGGTAATGCCAGGAAATTGCGTTTAATGGACTGAAAGCTGCAGTAGAGAAAATGAGACGGGGTGGTTGTGGAAACAATAGGGGCCGTGTCACCGCCCTCCCTCCCCCACACCTGTTGGTCCTAGGGAGTCCTTGTATCTGGGCCCAGTGTGTGAGGGGGAAGCGGGGCGGGGGGGCTGGGACTGGCCGCGGGGAACCCCAGCAACATGCAGCCCCGGCCTCATTTGTTTGTGGTCGAAGACTTTCTGCGACTGTCACATAGCCACGCCACATGTCACGGAGTCATCTCACCAGGCCAGTCATCTCAGCACAGGAAGCCATGCACCTGTGCTTCTCTGCGGTGAAAATAACTAATTTGGGGGAAGCGTTCGGCTGGTCTTGCAGGGTTCAGTGGACGAACTTGGTACTCACGGCCACACCCGGCCCTGGAGGGCTGTGGGGTATCAATGACCCCAGAGATGCACTGTGACACCAGCTTCACCCCCTCACCATGGGACTGGGGGTTTATTTCAATACGAGAGGAGAGAGGGCAGACCGGGTCACCCTCACGGGGTCCCCACGCCTGCCAGGTGGGCCTGAGGAAGAGCTTCCTTCCTTCCTCTCAGCCCCACGGTCCTGGAACCGGAGGGTGGACTTCCCACGGCCCGCAGTGTCGGGCAGGTGCAGAGGCGGGGCGCGGCGACAGCTGATGTGGCCGGCAGGTTACACACACTCGCTGGCCGGCTTCCTATTTCCGTATGACTGCGTGTCATCAGGGGCTGACGCGTTTTCAGGACAAAAACCCTTCTGGTGACAGAAGTATCGACGCATCCAGCAGTTGCACATCGTCAGGTGCGCGCACTGACGAACGTGGAGGCGGCGTGTGCGATGGGAGGGCTGTCGCGCTCGCAGGGGGCGTTCCTTCTGCATGAGGGACCCCCGTGCTCCCCTGCCCTGGATCGTCAGCAGTCCCCTGAGACCGAGCAAGCAAGATCAGCAACCTTGTGTCCCGTCATTCGGACGAGGACACTGAGTCTTAAAATATTTCCAAGGCGCTCAGAGGCAGGTGGGTTTGGAGCTGAAGGGCAACAAATTGGTCACTGTCACAAAGGCTAAGCGACGAGGCCTTTGGCTGAATGATCCTGGAAGGGGTGGGGGGCTGGGAAGAGGAACCCACTCACCCCACTTGCTGTCTGAGACGCTGACATTCACGTTGCCTGGGACAGTCTAGAATAGAGACAGTAGATACAGGTTAAGAGTGCTGGGGACACACGGTGTCCTGGTGATTGCAGTTTTGGGGTGCTACTCCAGGGGCCTGTGGCGAGCATCTTCCGGTCAGCTTTTCTGAGGAAGGTCTCTTCTGCCCATGTGCTGGCCCACGTCTGTTGGGATAAAGGTACGACGATCTGCTGACTGCCGGGACAGTTTGAGGGCACTTGGGGAACTAACTGGGCCCTTTCGCCTTCCTCGTACGCTAGTGGCACACACAAGATAAACACGAAAACCTGCACTAAAAGACACCATTGTAGGTCCCCAGAGGGATTCCTAGGACATGAAGCGCGGGCCTGGCCCTTGTCGTAGACCCGATTTGGGAATGACTGGTATGAGAACAATGTTGGAGTGGTAAACTTGGTCATTTTCCCTCCTGGGCGCCAGTTTCTGCTTCCGCATCAGCCAGGGTTGCACCAGCTTCTGTTAGAGGTCACCCCTCAGTCCCATGGGTGTCACGCGCCAAGGTGGCAGACTGTGCGTGCTCGCTGCTCACCAGGCCCCCACGTGGTCACCAGTGACCAAGGGCCTTTCCGTATCTCAGCTCTGCCCTGTCTTTATAGCCTTGCTGTTGAGTTGGTGGAAGAAAAAGAAGAGTTGAAGGTGACGTGGGGGGTACTTTGGGACAGGCATGTCTCACGTCTGCTCATGTGCCGTTGGCCCAGGAAGCCAGCACGGACTCGATGAACAGCTTGTTACTACTCCACCTTCAAAAGCGAAGGGTGGACGTCATGGCCCACTTGAAAAAGTTCCCCTTCAAATCTGAATTCTCCACTGTGAGACTCTAAGTCCCTGCCCATCATGGACTCGTGACCTTGTGTGTCAGTTGATTCATCTATGGCATCGCAAAGGTGAAATATTAAGGTGTTCTCAGCGAAGTAAGAGATGGCCAGTACCTGCAGGGTGAAACGAAAGGAGAACACTTTCATCGAGATAGTTCAACGCGTCCAGGCACGTCAGTGACCCATAAAATATCTGCAAACATCGGATAAAGCCGCTAGTCACGGCGGAGTGACCGGGCCGTCCACACGCAGAAAAGTGAGTCACGTCGGTGAGGTAACTTGGCAGGCGCTGGAGAGCAGAGAGCAGGTACCGGGAACGAGGAGCCCCAGCGCTGGGCTTCCCCTGGAGGCACCTTCTAGGCCGCAGTCTCGGGGCGGGGGGTTCCGGGCGGAGAAGATGACCTTACTGGGCTGAGAAGGCAGAGGCGGGGGCTCAGGCAGGTGGGGCTGCCGGGTGGTGGGGAAGCCCGAGAGGCAGGAGCGACGCGGGGGCGTGCAGACGTGCGCATCGTTTTCCCCGCGGCTCTCCCGCTGGTCAGGAGTGGGAAGCTCCGTGATTCCAGGCAAGAAGGGCTGGGAGGACGGAGGAGGAGTGATTTCTAGAGCGGACGTGGACCAGGCAATGCCCACAAAGACGGTTCCAGATGGGTGCCCGGGACGTCAACAGAGACACCAGATGAGTCATCCTGAGTGTTAGGAGCAAGTGCACTTGAATGTGTGTTTTCATCTGGTGAGTCAGTGTTTTAGATATGCTAATTAGATCATTTGTTGTTTGTATTGTTCAAATGTTCGGTGTCTCTGCTGGGATTCCTGATTGTACTTTCAGTTCCCGAAGGCTGTGCCATGCTCAACTATGATGGTGGATTTGGCTTTCTATTTGCCTTCAGTGACTTTTTAAATTTATATATCTTGAGATTATATTATTAGGTGTATTCAAATCTAGGGTTGTTATATTTTCTTCTTAGATTGATCCTATTATCCTAATAAAATGTAACCCCTTATCTCCGCTGTTATTAATATGAGCAGAACAGCTTTCTTGTTATTAGTGTTTGCGTGGTGTGTATTTTTTTACATTGCGTATTTTTAAACTTTGTGCATCCTTGATTTTAAGGTCTCTTGTAGGCAGCATATACATACACACACAGACACACATACAGACATATATAGTTGAATTCTCTTTTTATAAAATCAGTGTGACAGTCTTTGTATTGTACTTATAGGCTGTATTGAGTAAATTTTTATTGGTTATTTGGTTTTAAATCTGTTATCTTGTTAAAAGAATTTCTGTGGCATTTGAGCCAGTACATATGTTTGGGTTTGTTTATTAAAGCATTGAGTTTAACCTCACGGAGAGAGAAGAAAAATCTTAAAAAGAGAAAAAAAGAGTTACTTCCTTTAAGGCAACTTGTGAAATGAAACCCACTATTAGTAGATGGCATTTCAGCTTTGATGACTGGCAGGTGGTGATATTGTCAGGTGATCATGTGTTCCTTCACTTCAGAGCCTGCCCAGTGCCCCAGATCGTCCCCGGAGGTCCCCGGAGGTCCTCTGAGTGTGCACTTAAGTGACGTGTCTTGTCTCCAGTTTCCACCCTCATCTCTCCAAGGATTGCGTCTTCCTGCATCTGCTCATTTAAGCGTCTCTAAGTCTTGGGAGAAGACGAGCTGCTCAGCAGGGATGTGCCCTGTTACCTTTTACGTCTCCGTCCTGAGACATACACCGTTTTTAAATCATTTCTGTTCAAGACATTGTGCAACGGTGAGTTTTCCATTAATTCCAGTGGCATGAGTTCAGGTGGGATGAATGTTCGAGGTCTGCTCAGGCCAGTGGTGCTGCTACAGGGTCCAGGATGATCCTGAATGTTCCCCTCTTCACGTGTGTGTGAAGGAATTGGGGTTAAGACAGGGATTAGACCTTTCTCTCACAGGCAGGGCCAAGAGTCAAGTCAGTCTCTCTTCTGGGATGACAATTAGTTTGGGAAAGAAATTTTTCCTGAGGTCTTCCCCTTACTTATCAATTTTGGGGTTTATGAATGGTGTTGAATACAACATTATGTGTGAAAATCATTGTGTCTGCTGTTGCATAATGGACCGATCTGTCACTCACAGCCTCTGAATGAGGGGCCCTGGCTAATTGCACCTGCTAGCTGCTGATTGTACCTGCAATTAGGCAATTGTGGGGACAGTTTTTCTGTTTCTGTTTAATTGGCTGGCCAAAAATGGAGAGTAACCTTTACAAATCTGGCCTATCATCTCATTGTGAGCCTTTTGCAAATATAAGATGACCCCAGGGACAGATGGAGAAAATATACAGTTCTGTTTGCTGCACACAAATTAGCATCAGTACCCTAGCCAGCATTCCTATGCTTTTCATTCTGTGGAGTTTCAAGGGATTTTTGTTTTACTTAACATTTATTATCATTATTATTAAATAGTAACTAATTGTTCATCATATTAGTTCTGGAGGACAAGTCTCCCAAATATTTCTAAGTGAAATAGATGTTAGCTCTTAAACAAGTGCTTTAAGTTGGAAGAGACTTTTTTTTTACCTTTGCATTATTACATCATCAAAGCAATGTAGCATTTGTTTCATAAACTTTATTCATCTTTAATTAAACATCTTTGGGATACCTTTTCGTGTTAACTTTTACGACAGTGGTGGGCAGTGTTCTTTGGCAACCGTTCTGCTTCTTGCCCCCCAAAGTCTACATTGCAAATTGTACACCGTTTCTTCCTCACCCATTGGGTCAGTGTTTCCAGACTCCCAACAAATATTATTAATAATTGGGATCTGAAAATGAGAAGTTGGGATTCTTGAGAATTCTAGGAAATTCCTGAAGTCATGTTGGTCTATATTTTTCACAGTGTTTTATATGTGTATTTTAAATTGATAATGAGTGACCATAATAATAAACAGTGAATAATACTTATTGTGATAGGGTTACACCAAAAGTTTCAGAAGTTTTCTGTAAACAAAAGGTATCATAATAAGTGTGTGGTTTAATATTATTATGAACTGATATCTTGTGACAAGATTTTGTCTTTTAAAAACATGTAAAAGCAATGTCTTCCTTTTTTTTTTTTTTTTTTTTACCATGGGTTATGAATCTCTGTATGGTCTCAACACAAGCAAATCGGACCCTCAAGTTTTCTTTTTTTACATTTTATTTTATTTTATTTTTTTCTCTTTCCATATATTAAGCTCCCCTGTAATGTCTTCCTGATAGAGATATTTGACAATAGAAAACATTAAAAGAGGACAACTTTAATACAAAATATAACCAAATAAAAGTAATTAAAAAAGGAAAATATATTTGATGTTTAAAAGTTGCCATTCTTGAAAGTAACAACATTTTAAAACACCTGAAACATCAACTGCCCTAAGAGATAGTCTTCATCTTTGTTTTGTAACAAATATTCCAGACATACGACAATTAAGTTCGCGAACTCGTCCCAGAAAAAGTGCTATATACCTCATTGCTGAATGTCACTATGGTCACCTTCGAAGTATTCCCCTTGGGAAGCTGTGCACCAATGCCAGTGCCTAGTCCACCCTTCAAAGCAGTTTTGGAACTCTTTTTCTGGAATGACCATCAGAGCTGTCATTGTATGACCCTTGATGTCCTGAATGCCATCAAAATGTCTTCCTTTCAATATTTCTTTAATCTCTGGGTAAAGTAAAAACTCATCGGGGGCCAGATCAGGTGAGTAGGGAGGGTGTTCCAATACAGTTATTTGTGTCCTGGCTACAAACTCCCTCACAGACAGTGCCGTGTGAGCTGTTAGGATGCAAGAGCCATGAGTTGTTGGTGAAAAGTTCAGGTCATTTTCATCAAACTTTTTCCAAATAGTAAACTTGGTTGCATATTTGTCCAGTGGGTACAAATTCATAATGAACAATCCCTCTGATATCAAAAAAGGTTAGTTAGCAACTTCGTTTTGACTCTTGATTGTTCATGGAGAATTGGCTGACTTCCATTGTGCACTTTGACGCTTTGTTTCAGGGTCATATTGGTGCAGCCATATTTTATCACCAGTGATAATACCGCCCAAAACATGGTCTTGCCTCTCCAAAAGGTGTTGGCAAACTTCAACTTTCCTTTGCTTTTATTCATCGGTGAGTTCCTTCAGGACCATTTTTGCACACACCTTTCTTGTGCCAAGATTTCAGTTAAGATTTTCCTGTTTCTCTATTGATGTTTACTTGGGCTGCTATGCTTCTCATAGCTGACAATGATTTTGATGCACAATTCGATGAATTTTTGCAATGTTTTCATCAGTTCTGCTTGTTACTGGCCACCCTAACCTCTCTTCATCAGTGATGCATTCCTCTCCTCTCAGAAAAACTTTTAATCAGTTTGTACATTGCCATTTTCTTTGTGGCATTATCCCCATAAACTTGGACTAATGTGTCCCTGATTTCACTTTCACTCTTGCCAAGTTTAACAATAATTTAATGTTTGTTCATTGCTCTAATTCAAGCTCTGACATTCTCTCAACAGCACATAAAAACATGCAACAACAATGGTGAACGCCACTCAGCAAGACACTGCCACATGTCGATATAAACACAGCTGTGAGACACAGATGTACCAAGGTTATGACACCTTACCGAGTTGCTTGTACAGTGCTGGCAACATAAAAGCATGGTGGCAAGTTTGCAAACTTAATTGTCAGAACTTCATAGATAATTTTCTTTCATTTTTGTGTTGAGTTGGTCTAATTATTCTGTGTTGGAAAGCACCTACAATTTGGGCATTTGGGCATTAGGGCATATGTATCCATTTTCTTTTTTAATGATGAAAATGTTTTGTCACATGCCCTGATTTTGATTTTGCTGTTGAAATCAATATTACTTATGCTAATCAGTTTCCGATTTTATGTATTAATAATATTCCACGGCATTGGCATTTTCTCTTGGCATTTCTTCTGTTAAGATATTTACAAAGCACTGTAGCCTACAGCAAATACTCAATCACTGAAAAACACTGGAGAATATTAATGGGTATTATTTGAATAATGTAACCTTTAGACCCCCTAGTGAGGTTAACGGCACCAGCACCACACAAAATGTGTCATTACTGACAGTTTAAGTGTTTATTTTGCTTCCCAAGCTTGCTAATTCTTAGACCACCACTCATTGGGCTTGTGTAAAGCATGCTGTGTGTCTAAAGGTATTAATATTAGTGTCATTTGCAGCAGTGGCCCGCCACTAGATAGTGCAGAACACACTCTTATAACAGGGTGACAGCTACAAGCAGCACTGACTAAATGGTGATTAAATGGTGACACTCGTGTCCCTTGCTCCTGTCCCAGCTCCTGGAAACTTTACCTCTTAACCTTGGACTCCACATGGGGCATTTCCTGCTCTTGCTTTTGACTTGCATCGATGACTTCCATTGAACGGATAGCATCTTGCCTGTTCACTCTGTTTCTTGTAGGAAAATGATTATCATCATTATTCTTGGTTTTCTGTTTTCACAATTGGTTTTTCTTAGGATTTGAGATTCAGAAGAACATAAATTTTCCTGAGAAAAGCAGGCAAGGAGTTCCCACATAAAACACATGGACTGTTCTTTGGTTGAGTAATGGCACGTGTGGGGAAGTCACTGGAAGACTGTTTCCCTCTGTGTGATCTGCAGTCCTGCGAAGGTGCTGCTGGGAACAGTGGTGACCTTTAGGGATAAGTGGTGTCCTCGCACCTCCACTGGGCGTGTGGCCGTTAGAGTTAGTGCCATCTGCCTGGTACGCATTTGACTG
Organism: Lyroderma lyra; assembly: GCA_004026885.1. Classification (NCBI taxonomy): domain Eukaryota; kingdom Metazoa; phylum Chordata; class Mammalia; order Chiroptera; family Megadermatidae; genus Lyroderma; species Lyroderma lyra. The sequence continues at coordinate 28,630 of PVJL010012321.1, forward strand.
TGATGTCCGCCAAAGCGTGGGGGCCAAAGCAGCGAGCAGTGACATTCCTGGGGTTTGTTTCTTTTTTTGTGGTCAACCCGTGTAATTAAACAAACAACCAAGAGGGTTGGGCTGGGGAGCTGAGGAGGGCTAGCGAACTGACAGCACCCAGGCGGAACGGTTGAATGGGAAAGCCTTTAGTAGAATCTCTGGTAGAAGCTGCAGTTGGAGAGAGAAGGATTTGCCCCTTTGGTGAGGTGGCAAGGGCTGTAGATGGGGGAGCCCAGGCCTCGGGCATCCAACCTGCACTGTCCGAGCTGTCCCCAAACCCATGCAGCAGAGGGAAATGGAAGCACCGTGCGTGCGAGTGTGCACTGAAAATCACCTGCCAAGTTGAGAGCCTCCGCGGAGGCACCTGCATCCCGGTCCCATCTGCTCTCTCCACACAAACCTGGGGGTCCTGCAGGGCTGAGAAAGTATCCACTCACGTAGCATCCGTGCATCAAGAAAAAAGTCACCTGTCCCATCATGTCCACAAGGCTTCTCTTAATACAGTTCAAGTGCGGACCTCGTAGTCCAATGCGTACCCACCAGGCAGACAGTGGAACTGCTTTCTGCTGCCTGGCACACACAGGTACTGTTTGTTTTTTACAAAACTGAGTCTGTGGAAACGTAGATGTTACAGTCAAGGAAATTTCTGTCTTCGTGAATTGGGCAAAGGAACTCTGAAACCATTTTCTCTTATATATGTTGGGTCCTGATGGTTGTCGTCATCGTTCTGCAGGTGAGTGTTATGGAAAGTTTATAATAGATAAATGTAATTTTACACATTTAGAGAGCATCCTGCCCTCATAAATGTATAAAATAAGCGTGTGTGTAGGAGGCGAGGCCAGTGTTCCCTTGAAAGCGTCTTGCTGGCCCTTGCCCAGGAAGTTATTTAAGTCAATACACTGTAATTGTGTGTCACATAAGTGGGTTGGTTGAACACGGATCAGACAGTTGATTAAATCATCCCAAATCTAATGAGCGAATTTGTCATACATTTTATTGCCGTGATGCAGTATTGGAGGTGATGGTACGTTCGTGAGCATGGAGAAAGGACTTTTTTGTTGCTTGAAACTGATCATTTACAGCTCACATAAATGCCGTAGACACTCGTCTGGCCAGGGAGGACTAGGGAGTTTATCTCGGGCCTGAACGGTGGGCGAGTCGGGGTGTAGAGGAGAGAGCCCTTGGATACTGTCGCACGGCCCAGGCTGACCGGTTGATTTTGCTAATTTGCCGGCAACAATGTCTCTGAATGACGGCGAACCCCTAGGCAGTGTCTGGACTGGGTTGGAGCCCAGGCCTGGGACGCCATGTGGCCTGTGCCCTCCCGGACGCGACCCTGGGCTCGGCCGTCTCCGGGCTGGTTCCAGCTCGGAAGCCTGGTGGCATCCCCCGATCTGAATTCTGTCCTCGGGCAAACATGCAGTCGCCTGGCCCGCCGGCCCCCGCAGTGCCAGGCCTGGTCCCGCACGGTGCCTCAGACCTCCACGGGGGTGGGGAGGCACGTGGAACCCGGCTGACTTGGGGTCGCTCCTAACGAGAGGCACATCCGGGCAGGTCAGACGTTTACAAGTGTGTTTGCTGGGTTCGTGGGATTTAATATGGCTGACCATGTGGGTCAGCCCGAGCTGGCAATGATCCGATCGCCGAAGTGCGTCAGAGGGAGGCAGGAGAGGAGGCCCACAGGGCCAGTGAAGTCCCCTGCGGGAGTCCCCCCGGGCCCCTGCTGTGACCACGTCCGGAGTTCTTATCCAAAGCGCCCTGGGAACTTTAGTGGGCACACAAGGGCCCTGTGATTCAGAGGCTCAGCGTCAGCTCAGGTGATGTCCTCCAGCCAGGTCCCCACTGGGGAGCATGTCCTGGTGAGAACTCGGACTCCGTTTTCTGACACCTGCCTTAGCCTGTGTACCTTCTGATTCAGCCCCGAGCAGGCAGCCTGAGCTCACCACACCTCTCTGACGACGTGGTCTGCGGTGGCCCCGAATTTCTTCTGCAGCATGGGTAAGGAGGAACAAAACCAAGGTCATGGCTGTCCTTAACTGGGAGGTACGCTGGGAGGTACGCTGGGAAAGGATTGCCTGGTGTCTGTCGATAGCAGAGCACGTGCAAAAATGACGTGCAGGGGACGATCACTAACCGTTGGTCTCGGGAAAGGTGGATGGGATTGGAGGAGAAGAGAGATGTCACATGGCCATCTACGGTTCCAGCGCCCCGAGTCCCAGGGCCCTCGCCCTGGAGGGTTTTGAACTTGGATCAGTGACTTGGCCGTGGTCCTGGGTGCTGTCAAAGCCAAGGCCTTTATTTGAGGAACGGGACGGAGCACAGAGAGCGCACCGGCCTCTTCACGATGGGGCCAGTGTGGGAGCCCTGTCCCGCTCCCTCCGAGCCCCGAGCGCCGTCCCCCGCCCCAGGGCAAGGCCAGCCCTGACTTGTCCTTTAGCGCCAAGAGAGCCAGCTCCCAGTGCAGGCTCAGTGTCCTTTGTCCCCTCCAGCGTCAGCGACCTGGCGCCAGCGGAGAGGGGAATAACGATTCTAGGACTCTTGGTGGCAGCTTACGTTGTCCGGTATGAGCATTTAGGGAGCAGTTCGGAACGCGCCGAGTGCTCCTTTTCCATATTGTCTCATCGAACCCTCACAAAGTCCTCTGAGAATGACGGCACTGTTATTTGCATTTCGTGGCTGGGGGGTGGGTGCACTGTCACCCCGGTCTCCTGAGCACCCATGTCACTCACTCCGTCCTCACACACGCCTCCCACATGGCACTGGGCTCTTTAAAACCCTGCCCTCCCCTCCCGGGTGGTCACCTCCCACATCTCAGTCAGGCGGCCATCTGCGCCACCCTTCCCGAGTGGCGGTTGCTGGCTGCGTGGCGGACGTCCTGCACGTGCTCCCTCATCTGCCACGGTCAAGGCCCCGGGGGAGGTGGTGCGACAGGCTGAGTGGTCCTCGTGGCAGATTCCAGCTGATAGACGGGGACACGTCCGGGGAGAGGCGGCGTGTGACTTCCTGATGACTGGGCAGGATTGGGACAGACGGAGCAGAGACCGAGAGCCAGGGGGTGGGACAGTGTGCGCGGTGCCTCGGGATGGCGACAGGACGACCTGACATGACATGTCCCTGACCCGCCAGCTCCTTTCCCGTGGACTCATGGGGACGGTGGCTGCGTCCCCTGCTCTTCAGGCGGGGCGGGCCCTGCACTCGCCAGGTGTTGGGGAGCTTTCCGCCCTCACGCTCCCGCCTCGGCCCTCGGCCCCACCTCCCCGCACCTCCCGTTTGGGCTGGAATAAAAGCCCAGACGTTCTGCCACGACCCGGAGCTCATGGTCCATCGGGGCTGGGACCACGCTGCCCTTCTGCATGTCCCTCCACCTGGCGCTGGCCAGCGTCGTCACCGGTGAAGCGGGAGGGCGGGAGGGCCCTGAGGGGCTGCCACCACGCCAGCAGCACAGACAGGTCTCAGTCCCTCAGGAATGCGACTGACGGGTCAGGGAAGCGTGAGGAAAGCAACAGCTGCGAGGCTCAGCGGATGTGCGAGTCGCGTACAAGCGTTCTGTTGACCACGTGCGTTTCTCTGCAAAGCTAGAGGCCCAGCTGGAATCTGGCCCCAGGAGCCTTGCGGGGAACCGGGCTTTAGTGTCCTCTCCGTTGCTGACAGTTCTGGCATGGGACCCTGTAGTCACGTCTCTGAAGCCTGGACAGTACGGCCTGCCCCCCAGCTCGGCCTGATGCTGGCGGTTTTAGCCCACAGAACCAGTGGTTTCTGGAAGAAGCCATCTCATCCACACAGTCCATGCTTTAGTGACTCTGCAGGTGTGTTCGGACTGAGCTGAGCTGGGGTGACAAAACGCGCACCCCATTAGGTCTGTAGTGCTTCCTTAATTGCCCCTCTGACAGCAAGGCCGGCAAACGTGCATGATTAGGGCACTCTCTTTTAGTAAGTGGGATCCCCCCTCCAGGACATCTAGGAGGCAAAACCTTAGGGTCAGAGGTCACACACCTGCACTGCTAATGAGATTCATTACCACCAGGCGGCCGGTGAGGTTTGCAAAGGGCCATTATTGTGGCTATTCTCTCTGTTGACAAAGGAGTCCCCATTGTCACTTTGCCTTCCTTCTGTCCCTGTCTGTCATTAAAATAGGAGTGGGGACAGGGGCTGGAAGGATCCCTTCCACTAACTGCTTCCTGCCACTCTCAAGAGGCTCAGCTGTTGTGTGGACGAAAATGAGTTCAGCACGTGGCACGTAGCTGGGTGACTTTTCCTCACGACTGGGAGAAGCGGCCAGTCCGGGCGGTGTCTGAATCCTAGGTGCGCAGAGCACGCAGGGAGTAGTGATGCCGTGCTGACAGCCTGTCCCTCTTCAGTGTGAAGACTTCACGTGCCTCTTTGAAAATAGTGCACATTCCCTGTGGCTGGACGGAGGGGGTGGTTCGGAAACATCGTCGAGGACGTGCCGAGGCCACGACACCTCACCGCGCTGTGCGTACCGTGCTGCTAATGTGAGCGCACGGTGGCAGGACCGCGAACTCAGTTGTCAGCTTTGGGGCGTGACGACAGCCCCGATGGCCATTCCAGAAAGAGAGTTCCAGAACTGCTCTGAAGGGTGGGCTAGGTGCGGGCGTCGGTGCACAGCTTCCCAGGGGAGTCCTTTGAAGGTGACCGTGGTGACATTCAGCAGTGAGGTGTGCAGCGCCGTTTCTGGGATGAGTTCACGAAATTAATTGTCCGACCTTGGATGTCATCTGCATTCTTTCCAATAAATGCATTGCTCTTCCTGCACGCTAACCTCCATTTGGATTTCTCAATGAGATTTTCAGCACTTCATTCGTTACTCTTCCCTAGACTTTCTTTCTTTCTTTCTTTCTTTTTTTAAATGTCTTTTATGGAACGTAAATTCCCTTTATCGGGCCAGGTTCCATGCACTGTCCCTGGGTGGGGGTGGAGGGCCCACCCGCTCCCCCCCCCACCCCGTTCACGTGACACGTGACAGCCTTGCCCCTCTTTGCTCCGTTGGCCCACCTTGTGGCTGGAGCAGCCGGTTTCCCCGGGGCGTAAGGGTGCTTTCGCAGAGACCCGTGCGCCCCGAGCACGCTCAGCGCCACACAGTCAGGTCTCAGAATAGCAGCTCCAGATTGAAACGCGAGAGGGCCCGTACCCGATGAACGTGACACGAGTCCCCAAACACCTGCGGCGTCGCACTTCTACACCAGCCAAAACGTTAAGTGAAGGTACAATTCAGGAAGTTTTGGCAAAGACCGAGTGGAAGTGGTTCAGTTTAAGTGGGAGCCAAGTCACAGGAAAAAGTCGACGGAAGAGATGGAGACATGGAAGTGCCCAGAGAGTTCTCTCTGCCCCAGGAACGCCTGCGTGGCGGAAGCCGAAGCCTGGGAAGCCACAGGACTCGGTCTCGTCATTGTAAAACAGCGTGTGACTGGAACTAGCGGTGCAGCAGGAGGAGGCTCGGGGCCCCTGTGACCGCACGTGCTGGCCGGCTCGAGGGAGGCCGTTCTGGCCTCAAGGTCCCGGGTCGCTGTCAGCAGCACTGCCTTTCAGACTGGCAGCAGTCCGGACATGACGTCATAGGGCGCTGTAGGAGCAAGACGCCAGCGGCTATGAACGACAATAATTAGTGAACACGGACTTCATTGGAGGTTCCTGGAGTGTGAGGTTGGTTGGAATGACAGAAGAACCATGTTACGCCAGCAGCTCAGATGTACGGTGACGTGGGGGAGTTGCCTGACTAAAGATCTGAGAGAAAATACGGAGTGGGCGGTGGAGGCATCGGGTTGTCGTGATGGTCGCAGTGATGACGTGCTACGTCGCAGGGCACTTTAGCTTCCAGAAACCTTCTGTACCCCTAACCTCGCGTGGAAGGGGACAACGCCGTCCCGGCAACCGGGGAGACGCCAACCCACCTCCGCTCTCGGGCTGGGGGCCCTGCGCTGGGGGGCGCCATCTCTCGCCGGTTCTGGAGGGAAGGGAATGAGAACAGACGGGACCACGTTCAGCGGGGGATCGCGGCCTCGGAGGCGGGACGATGTCGGGAACGGAAATGTGCGCAGGGACACCGAGTCGTCACGGCCAAGGGGCATCGGCCGCTCCGGAAAAGCAGCAGCGGGGTCTGCTTTTCGCGGGGACAGGTCGTTTGCTGTGACTCCTGGGGAGGGCCGCGTGCGGAGGGGTAGCTCCTTACGAGCCCGAGGCGGCGGGCACCCAGACTCCTTAACTGTGTCGCTGGGACGCTGACCTCATTCTCGCTTCTCGAATTGTTCTCCCTATTATCCACTATTAACATTAATATTGTTAAGAAGGTAATGTTCTCTATTATTACTCTACTACGCAGAGAAAACAGTCCTCTCCCCACCTAGAGAAGTAATTGGAAAGAAACGAATATTCAGGTGCAAAAGGCTTAGCATCCAAATGTCTGCGTTCGGGGCGGGTGTCAATGTGTTGGGGTTCAAGACCAGCAATGGGGGTGTCAGTTGCCGCTGGATGAGGACAGTTTTCCTTCCCATCGGCCGAAAGTTAGCTTCTAGTTTCAGATGTAATCCACTTGGGAATGACTTTGTGACAGGTGACCCAGTGACGTCTGCACTCATTTCAAGAAGAAAGTGTGTCCCAGACTGTTGGCTCCTTGCCCCTCTGGAAGAGAAATAAGGACACGCTGCAACTGACCTGCAGGGTGGCCCCGGTCCTCGCTCCGAGTCGGCCAGGAAGGAGCATGGCATGCTGGGAAAGGTGTGACGTAGCTGGGATTTCCGGACCGACCGTGACGTCTTAGGTCTGCTGCTTAGTCCGCGGGAGTGGGCGCTGGGCGGCCCGTCGGAGGGCGGTCTGCTGGGAGGCCCGAGCCAGCTGGGGCACTGGAGGGCCTCCGGGCTCCGCAGCGCGCCTGCACGGCCGTGCGGACCGGCCGTGGCCCGTGGGCACCTGCTCCCGTGGCCACGGGGCCGGCGGGCTCTGAGGGGCCGGCTCGGAGGGCGCTGCGGTCTCGCTGCCGCCACGGTCCGTGGCCGCTGTCATTGTCCCCGGAATCACCACCTGTCAGAGTGGTTTTAATGCAGTATCCAGGCGCTCTTTTATTTAAAAGCTTCAGAAGAAAGTTAAATGAGAGTGAGCCGTGACAGACGACAATGTAGTTTAATTTTAAATTTCACGTTGCCGTCAATAAGCAGAACTGGTTTTCTGAAGAGCCGTGCCGACATTTTTAACTCTTTTCATCCGTTCATCCATTCACCCATCCTTTGAGAGAAATACCTGCCGTGCTCGTGATTTGAACTCTTCCTGGTGGTGCTAGATGGCAGCAGGTCCCCGGCCCGTGTAGGAGGGGTACCAGGAGCGCAGGGGCTGCGTGTGGGAGTCACGGCCAGACCGGTGCAGCGTGCTCGTGCCCTTGGGCGTTGCCACGCGCAGCCTCTGGCTCGTGAGGCTTCTCCTCATCCTCGCGAGCACTTGGCGTTGTATTTTACTTACTGGCCTCATGGGAGTAGCGACGTTTCGGTGTGGTTTTGTTTTCCGTTTCCTAATGGAGAAACGTCTTTCCATGAGCTTCTTTGCCGTCTGCATGTTCTAGCCAGTGCGATGTGTCCGCTCGTGTCTTTTGTACATTTTGTAATCGGATTTTTTTTTTTTTTTTTTTTTTACTGTTGAGCATCTTGGAGATACAATGATTGGGCTCAGGGGCAGCTGGGAAAATGACTCAGGGAGCAGCCAGGGCAGACCCCACCTGCGGGACCGCCCTCCCGGCCCCAGCCCCGCCGCTCCACACTCTCCTTCCCAGGGGCTGGGTTGCAGCTTTCTTGGCTGCTGTGCCTGTGGAGCATCCCGAGCCACTGAGGCAGCAAGTACCAAGCTTAGTTTACATGTCCCCTCCCTGATCGCTGCACCCATCTCGAGGGGAAGCAAAGGTGCGTGGGAGCAAAATAAACCCGGTGTGTGCCTTCGCGGACCGAATCCGAGGCAGGACGAAGCCCGCCTGCAGGATGGGCTCTGAGCAGCAGCTTGGCTTCGAACCGGTCTCTGTGTCCTCCCCGTCCCCTGCAGGGTGATGGCAAAATTCACCTCCCATGATTCTCTGAGGATCACATGATACAGCGGAAGGTCTGCTTCTCCATGTGTGACGGCGCCTCATGGGTCCGTGACACCTGGCACATCTGTGGGACACAACAGTACTTAGTAAATCTGGTTGCGTGCACCCAGAGTCCAGCTGACTGACCAGGGCCCTCCTCTCACTCCGGGGTTTTCAGAGGGTCCCGTGGCTTTTCATGGTTATGCTACTTTTAAAAAATAGGAACCTGTAATTAGTATCTTGAAACTCTTTAAAAAATAAGCCAGAAGTTCATTCAGTAACTGTGGCCTGTCATATTTTTGGGTCAGATTATTTTTCAAAGGACACGAGGGCTGTCCAGAAAGTACCAGCCGTTCTGGTTACATGGACAACGGCTGGCTTGTTTTCTGGACAGCCCTTGTCCATCCATAAGGTGACAGAATGTAAATAATATAAATCTTCAGAGAACAGATTCTTAAAGTCAAAGAGGGCTTCGGTTTTTCCACTTAAGCCGCCTCTCACTTGCAGCGGAAATAGAATCCTCGGTATCTCAGGCGTCGCTTGCAGACACTCTTCATTTGTTCATTCACCGACTCATCGATTCAGCCAGTAATGCTCACGCACACACTATCGGATGCGCTGTGCTCGGCGTCGGGTCAGACGATCCTTAAGAAACGTCAGGTCACGTGGAGGGGACGCACGGCCGTCAGGGCTCCCGTCGCGCTGTCAGACCCGGTGTGTACTGCGTGTTTGCTCGGCGTGCCTTGCAAGTGTGATCTCGTGGGCTCCTTACAACAAAGGGTCCTTGCAGGCTGTGTTCTTCTCATCCCTGCCTCACGGCCTAGAAGGGCAGGTCTATCACCAGGAAAAGGCAGAGGATGGTTCCAACCCAGGCAGTCTGAGTCCAGGACCTGGGCTTTTTGTGAGTCTGCTTAGAAGATGCTAGAACATAGTGAGGAGCCACCCAGTTCAGCCTGGGGGCTGAGGTTGGTCCAGCTTGCTTCCTATACAGTGACATCAGGAGAATTCACCATTCTAGAGACAGACCACTGGAGACTCCATGATTGCATTCCCGAAAAACAAAATGCACAACTCACTTGTAGGTGGTGGGGAAGGAAAGGGGAAGGCAGCGGGAGCGAG
>PVJL010012322.1:0-28577 GCA_004026885.1 Lyroderma lyra
GAGAGGGGGCTGTTTGTTTCTTGTTTCTGATCTCCTACTGTGTTTGGAGGCTATGCGCATATATCCTGGGGAGAGGCCAACAAAAGGCTTTTGTCCATTTGCTGGGGAAAATCAGTCTTTCTTCCCAGCCCTGATTCAGTACCTGGCTGTCTAAAGGCTCACACTGCTTTCAGAACTCTGGGGTGCAGGAGGAAGTGCCCGTTCCATAAGTCCAAAGCTGTGGGCCTGGCCTGAGACAGCAGGGTCGCCTTTGCAGCAGGCTGGGAACAGGAACTGCAGCCCTGTGTAGGTCTCCAGGGGGCTTAGAGCTGTGTTGTTATCTTTGCAGTTCAGAGTCCTTGCTCAGCCCTTCTACAACAAAACTTCCAGAGGCTGGCTTCCGAACTCCTTCAGTTCCCAGCTCCCCACTCTCTCTCCCCTCCCTCAAACTGCGCAACTCTGAATAGTCAGCAGGGATCGCGTCCGGATCCCGCGTGGTCCGTCTCTGCTCCCTTCCCTCTCCCCGACTCGCCCCCTTCTCGCCAGCCTTCAGGTGTTTACTTGCGATTTGTGGATTTCTCAACAGCCAGTTTGTCTCTCAGGGTCCTCTTTCTTGGCTCCTGGATGGCCATTCAATTGTGTTTTCTGGGAGAGGCTTTAGGAACCTCCTCTCCAGTCGCCATCTTGTCTTCTCTCCTGGTGTTATTTTTATACATGAAGCAACGGCCTTGCAGGAGAGCGAAGTTTAATAAAATATTAAACTTCATTAAAAAAAGTAAATTGAATGTATTTTGCTACTCTGTAGTGAGTCTTAAATTTTGGTAGTGTAAATCTTACAACTTTGTTCTGTTTCAAAGTTGATTTGACATAATAGGTCTATTGCTTTTTCATGTTTCAGAATAAGCCCAACAATTTCTGCAAAACAAACAAACAAACAAACAACAACAAATGTATCACCATTGATGTTTTTAGTGGTATGACATTAAATGTATTTAACCTTTTGGGAAAAATAGACATCTTAATATTGAGTCTTTAAATTCATGAATACCCTATATCTTACCATTAATTCATGACTTCTTAAATTTTTCTCAGTAAATGATCATAGTTCTCAGTTTATAAGTTTTATTTAGTTAAAAATCACCCTTAAATATTTTCTGTTTTATTATGCTATTGCAAATGGTATTTAAATTTTTTCTCAATTAATTGTTGCTAGTAAGCAGAACAATTAATTTTATATATTCATACTGTATCATGAAAACTTGCAAAAATCATTTACCACCATGGGTAGATTTTCTGTGCATTCCTTGGTATTTCCCACATCCAGTATAATTTTGACTACAAATAGTGAATGCAGATATCTTTTCCTTGTTCCTGATCTTATGGCTCAGTTTTCACCATTAAGTAAGATGTAAATTACAGATTTTTCTAAGAACTAGAAGAAATATCATTCTCTTCAAGTTTTCTCAATGTTGAGATAATAATATGATTTTCTCCACTTCTCTGTTAATATAGTTGATTACATTGACAGATATTCAAATTTTAAACACATCTTGCATTCCAGATTAAAAAATCCACTTGGGCACGATACAGTTTACATATTATATATTGATAGATTGCATTTGCTAATGTTTTGCAGAGTTTTTGCATCTATATTTACTACATATGTTTTTAAGTACTTTTATTTTGTAATTTTTATGTCAGATGTTGATATCATGACAATGCTGGCTTCCTGCTGGGAGTTTAGAAGTGTTCTCTCTTCTTTATGTTCTGAAATAATTTAACATTGCTTTTATTTATTTCTGTAAATTGGGACAGAATTTAAGAACAAAAATAATTGGGCCTGAAATTTTCTTCATGAATTCAGGTTGCTGCAATTCAATGTTTATTTAGATTTTGTGTAACATACTTAGAGTTTGCATTTCTCAAAAATAACTTTTCTAGTTTTATCATTTTACTGTAGGCAAAGATATTTAAGAGTTTTGGTGATGATGTAGGATTTAATTTTTAATGTCCTATATTGCACAGGGCAAGGTCTTTTACATTTGTCCTATATGGATGTTAAACTAAATGCCCTTAATTCATGTCAGCTGTATTTGAGTTAGATCTCTGCACTCATCCCGAAGAGAGCATCTCCAGTGTCAGCTTGTACACTTATCTCTATGGTTTTTAGTTCTCTCTTTATTTATAGTACCTGGTGTGTTCAGGGTTTTGTTTTGTTTTTTCCTTGCAAGGTAAGCTCTAAAATTTTTTCTCACATTTTGTTCAGCATGCTTTATAAATAAAAGATTCTTCCAAGCATTTTAGTTTAATTCACTGCAATATTAGACTAGACTAAATCCCAGACTGAATAGTAACAAAAGCCTCTCCAGAATCCATGAGAGAATTCTACGGGTTTTCTCTCTTTATATGAAAATGTCATATTTTACATCTAAAATGTCCTAATGTTGAGATATCTTTGAACTACTGGGACCAATCATGTTTGACTACCATTTATCATTCTTTTAACACATTGTTTCTGTTTGCAAATATATTATTAATGATTGATTCATATAGTTAAATAAAATGGGCCTTTTTCTTGTCTAATATACTATTCCCTCTATGATGTTATCCAATTCTCTTTATAGTATTATAGTGAACTCAGAATGATTACCTCGCTTTATTGACCTATAATACACATACCATATAATTGAAAGCAATGTTTATTTTAGTATATTCGCAGAGTTGTGCAGCTATGATTACAAATAATCTTAGAACATTTTCATTATTCCAAAGAAAAACCTTGTAATCATCAACCATCACTCCTAATTCCTCTGATCCCACCCTGGCTCCCTCAGGCTCTTGCAACAAGTAACCTATTTTGTGTGTCATTAGATTTATCTATTTCAGATATTTGGACATTTCATATAAATGAAATCATACAATTTATAGCCTTTTATTTCTGGCCACATTCGCTTAGCATAATGTTTTCAATGTGCATCCATATTGTAGCAAGCATCAGTATGTCATCCCTTTGTACTGCTGGAAAGTATTCCCTAGTATAATTTATTTATCATTTGATCAATTTCTATCGTGTTTTCACACTTTGGTTACTACAAACAATGTCACTGTGGACATTTATGTACAAGTATTTGTGTGGATATATGTTTCATATTTCACTCAGGTTCCAATATCTCCACATTGTTCCCAAAACTTGTTATTACCTCTCATTTTGATTATAGCTATCCTATTTGGTGTCAAGTGGTATCTGGTTGTGGTTTGATTTACATTTCTCTTATGGCTAATCATTTTGAGCATCTTTTCATTTGCATATTGGCCATTTGTAGATTTTCTTTAGGAAAAGGTGTATTCAGATACTTTGCCTATATTTTCATTGAATTGTCTTATTTATGTCGAGTTTTATAAGTTTTATAAAATATATACTGTAGATATAAATCCCTTATCAGATGCATAAATTGCAAATATTTTCTCCCATTTCTGGGCAATGATTTTACTTTCTTGGTGGTATCCCTTAGGGAACAAGAGTTTTTATTTGTTATGTCTATATATTCATCTATTTTTACCACTTGTGCTTTTGATGTTGTATCTAATAAACCATTATCTAATCCAAGTTCACAAGTCATGAAACCATTGTTTTCCTCTAAGTATTTTATAGTTTTTATTCTTAGCTTTTAAGTTCTTCTGTCCTCATCTATTTCACTTTTCATCTATGTTTCTATATCAATTTTAAATAACAAACTAATCTGTACATTAAAAATTTTCATGAATTCAACCATACTATTATTTAGGCTCTTAAGTTGATTTTTATATATGTTGTGAGATAGAGATCTGAACTAATTCACTCACAAGTAGATGACAATTGTCCTAGTACTACTTACTGAAAAAAAATCTCTTTCTCCATTTAATTGTCTTGGCACCCTTGTTGAAAATCAATTGGCCACAAATGTGAATATTTTCTTTTGAACTTTTAATTGAAATTGTATTACATTGATCTACATGTCTATCCTCATTCAAGTACCACATTATATTGATCACAGTAACTTTGTCTACTGTAATTTTGAAATTGGACATTATGAGTCTCCAACTTTGTATTTTTTCAAGATTTTTTGAATATTCTTGAATTTTATATAAATTTTAGCATCAGCTTTTACTTTTCTGTAAAGAAAAATCTCTTCTGGAATTTTGACAGGGTTTGTATTGAATCTGTAGATGTCTTTGGAGAGTCTTCCCCTCTATGAACATGAAATGTCATCCCATTTACTTGGGTCTTCTACATTTTATTTCAACAATGCTTTGTAGTTTTCAAAATATTTATTTTACCTCTTTTGTTTAATTTATTCTTAAATATTTTTGTGATTATTTTGTAAATGGAACTGTTCTCTTAATTTCATTTTCAAATATAACTAATTTTTGAATATTGACCTTATATCCTGAAACCATACTGAAATCATTTATTGGTTCTCCTGTTTTTTTAATTGACTCTGCTTTTTAATACAGGTTTAGGGATATAGAAAAATGTCACAGAAAATGTAGAGTTCTGTTATATCCCTTTTTCACACACACCATATTTTCTAATATTAACATCTTGCATTAGTGTGCAATGTTTGTTGAACAACACAATCAGTAAACTAGTTTTAGTATGTTAACTAAAGCCATAGTTAACATAAGAATTCTTTTTTTGATGTATATCTCATAGCTCTGTGTGTATGTGTGTACTCCTCAGGAATTTTATATACTACGCGATTATGTCATCTGTGAATATAATTTTACTATTATTTTCCAGTGTACATGACTTTTATTTCATTCTATTGTCTGATTGCCTTGGCTAAAATCTGCAGTACAAGTTTGAAAATAAGTGGCCAAACTGAACCTACTTTTCCTGTTTCTAATCTTAGGAAGAAAAGGTCCAGTGTTTCACAATAAAGTACTACATTAGCTATGGTTCCTTCATAGAAGTAATTTATCAGATTGAGGATGTTCCCTTTTATTCCTAGTGTATTCTGTGGTTTTCTATTTATAAGAGGTTAAATTTTGTCAAATGCATTTTCTTCATCTATTGACATACTCCTGTGGTTTTTGTGCTTTTTGTATGGAATATTCTATTAAATGATTTTCAGATAGTAAACCAACCTTACATTCCTGTGATAAATTCTAGTTGGTCATGGTGTATCCTTTTCATACTGCTGAATTTGATTGCCTAGTATTTTTTGAGAATTTTTCTGGTATAATGGGCTGTCCCAGAAGCATCTAGCCATGTAATATGAAAAATAGAAGGATTATGGCTGGATTTATATTCCAGACAGCCCTCATATATTTGTAAGACATACTAGTTTTTACTTTTGTTTTCTTATAGTGTTTTTGTTTGGTTTTCATATCAAGGTAATATTAGTCTTGTACAATGAGATTGGAAGTGTTTTGTTCTCTTCTACTTATCCTTCTATTTATGTTTGTAGATCATTTTTCATAATGAAGTGATTATCTGTACATTAATATTTTTAATAAAGTCAACCATACTATTATTTAGGTTTTAAATATTTTAAGACTATACCTTTATGTTTTTAGATATTTAGATTAAATGAAATAAGTCCATTATAAAATAAAAATTCAAGTATGAAATTACAAATTCTTGTATAGTTCTACTTTCCATTAAATTTTCCATTCCTCTGTCCTACCCCAGAAAGGCAATCATGATATGAACTTTGTCTTTTGAGGTGTAATGAATGTATTAAAAGCACATATTGATATAGATCATGTAACTCATCTTCATTTACACACACACACACGCACACACACACACACACACACATACACACACAAGTAATGCAATAACATACATACTGTCTACTAGATTGATCCTCATGGACATTTGTTTTTCAGTGTGGTTTCAAACTTTCTAATGTGAAATTATAATTACTGGGCATTGGTTAATATATGGGATTCTGTTGTCTATTCTGTCAAATTGTTGCTGTAGATTAGTTTCTCCTTTGTTTTGTTGAGTTTGCCCTACACTGTAACTGGTCCCAAACCACGTCAATGCTAATTTCTCAGTTAGAAAGGTCATATACCAAAAATGACCTATTAATTCATATTTTAATATTGCATATGCCATTAGCCTCGTTCTTTATTTTCGGAGAGCTGCTTTTCCCCTCCTTGATGAACCACACATGGATGTAAGCCTCCTTTATGTTTCCTGAGCTAGTAAAAATTACAGAGTTCTTCCTAGGCCACAGATTAATGTAGGGTCTCATGTACAGTTCCATCCTGTGGTCATGATGCCTTTTCACTTATATCTCTCTTACTTCCTCTAGATCACATGTTTTCTAATATAATGTTTAATTAATTTCTAGATAATTTACAATTGTAGGTTTGACTTGAATTCCTCCATGTTTGATATTACATGAAGATTTTTTTTCTGTATGTATTGGTTTCTTCTGCTGTCTTGTAATATTTAAACATTATAAGATATATTTTCAGATGTGTCTTATATATAGATTATATTTTCATAATGCTTTATAATCAACCTCTGACCTTTCCTTTAATAGATGTTGCTTATCTTAATTACATTTACTGGTAAGATATAAATTTGTTCTTAATAAACATCTTATTTCTATTTTGCCATTCTTGTTCATTCCTATTTTTTTTATTTTAGTCTTTCATTATAATGAATCAGGGGAATTTTTTATTTGTTTTACATTCTTGTATGCAACGTGTGTTTCCTTTAATGTTGGCAGGATTTTTTATTTTTTTTTTCAGTTCTTTGAATGTCTCTTAAATATTATTATAACTTTACATGAAGTATTGAATCCTTTTTAATTAACTATTCAGTTTCCACTAGAAACAGTGAGAAAACTAGTATATATCTGTCTCTTTTCTTGTTTTCCTTAGCCTCTGACACCTGTTTTATTTTATATTTTCTTGAGGTATAGTATGAAAAGTAAAGAGGAAATCTCAAGGGAAAACATAATGAATATACCTGTGTAATCTCTAGGTTATTAAATAGATTTCTAGCATCCCTATATGTTCCATCCTTACTCCTCCCATTCAACCACAAACCAAAAGCAATCACAACTCAGTGCTATCACCATACTTTTGCTTCCTTTAACTGAATGAAATCCTATAGTAAGCATGACTTTGTAGCAATTTTCTTTAGTTCAATGTAATGACTATAAAATTATTTCACATTGTTGCATGTAGCAGTGGTCTATTCTTTTGGTTGCCATGTAATATTCTATTATATGAATATACCACAATTTACCTACTTTATAATTGATGGTCATTTGTGTTGATTCCATTTTAGGACTATAATGAATAAAACTGCTATGGATATTCTTGACATATTAGAATGAACACACACAAAAATATTTCTCTGGAATATATACCAAAGAGTGAAGTTGGTGGTTCAACAAATACATGTATTCCTAGGTATAATAGGAACTGACAGATAGACCTCTGGGAAGGAGACAGCAATTTATACCTCCATTAGCAAAATAGGAGAGTTCTAGTTCTTTCACATCACTGTCACCATTTGGTATTTGTCTTTTCAATTTTAGTTATCTGGCGGGTATGTAGTAGATAGTGTATATATCATTGTGACGTTATTTGAATTTAACTGCTAATTAATAATGTTAAACATCATTCCATATTCTTATTGGTCATGGAGATAAGCTGTTTTTTGAAAATTCTGTTCAGATTCATTTACCATCTATTTTTAAATTGGACTGTCTTTCTTGTCCTCATTGACATTCAGGGTTTGTTTACATATTCTGGACAGAGTAATTTGTTAAATACATATTTCATTTATCTTCTTGTAGTATGAGTATCCCTTTCAAACAATAAGAGTTTTTAATTTTGACAGGGTTTGATATGTTGACTTTTTACATTTAGCTACACTAACTTTCTTTAGATTAGAGTTCACATGGTATATATTTTTCCATCTTCTTTCTTTCAAACATTCTGTGTTGTTATAGTTAATGTAATTCCCTTTTAAACACAGCAGAGCTGTAGTTTTAATCACTCTGACAATCTTTGCCATTCAACGGAATGTTTAGTACATTTACATTTAAAACATTTACTGATATAAGAAGGCTCAATTCATCATTTCATTTCCTATCTGTTTTTGGTAAATGTATTTCTCTTCAATTAATTACACATTCATATATAATATTTCTCTTACATTAGGTTTCTGTTATTCATCTATTATTAATATTTTATTAGTACCTTAAGATTACAATATACATCCCTAAATTATTATAATCTTACCTTTTCCCTAGTATTTTTACTATTACTTTTTTTCTTTAATTCTTTTTTTTATTTCATTTTTATTGTTAGACTTATTGGGGTGACATCTGTTAGCAAGGATTACATAGGATTCAGGCATACAATTCTACAGGGCATTGTCAGCTTGTTGTATAATAAGTTCACCACCTAATGTGACTTCTCTTTCCATCACCTTATATTTAGCTTCCCACCCTCCTCTCCCACCCCCTCCCCTACTATTTCTATAAAATGCAAAATTCTTACAAAAGTACATGTAACTCTATTCAACTGCTTTCTATGCCTTGTATATATATTTTTTTAAGAGTTAGATATGGTTTACTTCTATAAGCAAAGAATGTGTTGAAATTGAGAGAGCTAGCAAGGAACATCAATGTACCATAGTTTTCTTTTTTCCCCATGCTGTAGGTAACTGAAATAGTTCAGACACCACAACTAATGTCTTACATGTGTCTTATGCAAAATATGTAAGCCAGTTCTTCCCTGAAACAGTGCCAGTGCTAATACAGATATTGAAGGGCCTGTGCTTCTTAATATTCTTGGTACACATGACATACACTTACTTTAGTTCACTTATTTTATTTTAGTTTATTTATTTATTTATTTTGTATGTGGGTAGTTCCCTGGCTGGTAATCGAACGCAGGCTGCAGCGTTGACAGTCCAACGCCAAAGACTTAAGCCACTACACCACCAGGGAACTCCCCACTTATGTTATTTTTAAATCACTTAGGTAAACACACACACAAATACATTTATGAAGATTCTTTATGACTTGTATCTTTGCTGTATATTTTATTAATATATATATAAACATATATATAAATAAAATACACACACACACACACACATATATATACACACACATTCATACACACACAAATACATATACATTTGCTATAAAACTTACAAGACATTTTTATTATTATATTAACAATATTTTTATAATTATCCACATATTAACAGGTACTAATGTACTTCATTTTTCCTATAGTTGAGTGTTCTATGTGGTATCATCAATTTCAGCATGAAGAATTCACTTAGATATTTTTAAAGCAATTCTACTGATGAATTCTCTCAGCATTTATTATTTATTTGAAGATGACATATTCAACTTTTAATTTTGATTTTCATCAAAGATTGCTATGTTCAGAATGTTATTTCCTTCTAAAATTTATTAAAATCCTAACTTCCAAGGTGATGGTAACAGGTAAAGCATTTGGGAGGTGATTAGGTCATGAGAAGAGAGCCCTCATAAATGGGATTAGTACCCATATAAAAGAGACCAGAGAACTTGTTTGCCTTTCCACTATGTGAGAACAGAGCAATTAAGTGCCATCTATGAAGTGGAATATGGGCTCTTGCCAAACAATCCTCTGACACCTTGATCTTGGACTTCCCAGCCTCAAGAACTGTGAGAAAAAATTTCTAGTGTTTATAGTAGCACAAATAGACTAAGACAAAGATTATATCATTCATTGGTATGTTTTCCTGTTTGTTGGGATTTTGTTTTATATGTGCATTTAGTTTTTTTATTGTTAAATTTATTGGGATGATATTGATTAGCAAAAATCACATAGGTTCCAGGTGCACAATTCTACATTACATTCTCTATGCATTGTATCATGTGTTCATTACCCGAGTCAGTTCTCTTTCCATCGCCATATATTTGTGTCCCTGTCCCTTCTTCCTCACCTCACTTTCCCTTTACCCTCAAGTAAGTACTAAATTATTGATTATGTCCATGAGTTTTGTTTCTTTGTTGCTTTCAATTTTATGTTTCACATAGGAGTCAAATCATGAAACTCTTGTTTTTTTCTGTCTGGCTTATTTCACTTAGCATGATGATCTGCCCATTTTTAAATTAGTTTTTGTGGGGTTTTTTGTTTTTTCTGTTTTGATGGTTTGTTCTATTCTTTATATTCCACACATAAGTGAGATTATATGGTATTTGCCTTTTTCAGTCTGACTAATTTCACTTAGCAGGGTATCTTCTAGTTCCATCCATGTTGCTGCAAAAGGTAAGATGTTAGTCTTCTTTATGGCTGAGTAATACTCCATTGTGTAAATGTACCACAGCTTCTTTATCCAATCATTTATTGACAGACATTTAAGTTGTTTCCATACCTTGGCTATTGTGAATAATGCTGCAATAAACATAGGGGGGCAATTTTTTTTTTTTTAATTTTAACAATGTCTTTCAATTGGCTTCTGGCTTTCTTTACCTTTGGAAAAAATTGCAACTGTTAGCATTACTGATGCTCATTTGAAAGTAAACTTATATATCTTTTTTTCTATTTTTAAAGTTTTATTTGGGAGGTGACTTTACCTTTCAGAAATGTGATTATGAAGTACATGTGTGTGGTTTCATTTGTATTTATTCTGTTTGAGATTCACTGGGGTTTTTGAATTTGTTAGTTGAGGCCTTCTGTCTAATCTTAGATGTCACATTTTTAAATATTGCATCTGCTCCATTTTGTCTCCCCTTTTTGGAACTCCAATTACCTATGTTACATTATTTTATTGTACCCACAATTTTATTATGCTTTTTAAAAAAATATTTTTGCTTTCTGCCTCATATTAACTATTTTAAATTGACATCTTTTTCCTTTCACTGATTTGTCTCCTTCTATGTCCTGTCTTTCAGATACTATATTTTATTTTATTTCTAGAATATAGTTTGTTCCTTCTCATAGGTTCTAATTATTTTTAATTTCTCTATAATTTCCACTATTTTTTCTAAGATTTTCATTATTTTCTTGAAAGCAAGAACCATTTTTATTTTAAAGTCTGTATGGTAATGCATTGACTGAATGCACTCTAAGTCTTTTTCTACTATTTATATTGTCCTTCTTATTGACTTCAAAGACATCAATTGGGAGTTCCCTGATGGTGTAGTGGCTTAAGGCTTCAGGGCTGGCGCTGTCAGCACTGTGGCCTGGGTTCTATTCCCGGCCAGGGAACTACCCACATACCAAAAAAAAAAAAAAGACATCAATTTTTTTTTCATATTACATGCCTAGTAGTAGTATAGATTGGCACAGATGTTCTAGAAATTATTAATAACTTGCCAATAAGAGTCAGGGAATGTAAATTTTTAATATGTTTCAATGTACTAAATGCATAAGGAATATCACTATTGAAAATTAACAGATGTGTGAAAACTACTTGAGTATATGTATCTTCACTGTAACACTGTTAATATAAGTAAAAAATACACAGCAATCTAAGTGTTCAATAAATAAGTCAATAAAAACACTATAATATAGTCTTATGATTTATTATTGTAGTCATAAAGTCATATTTTCAATGATTCTTGAAGGACAAAGGAAAGCCTGAGATAACACATTATTGGAAGCATCTGGACATAAACTGTATCTTTGTACATGTTTTTATCTACAACCCTATATCAGCTGGGTCACTCGATCTTTTTAGTGTAAAAGCAAATTCATTATCAACCACTTTCACATGCTCTATGGAAATGCAAAAATATAAAGATTACAGAAAATTACTAGAAATTAGTATCTTTTTGACATTACAATTCTAATGTTTTTATCCTATTGCTATCTCAATCTCATTTGCATGTCAATTCTCAGGGCTATTTTCTCCTATTTGCTACACACACACACACACACACACACACACACACTGGAATAAAGCATATTAAAATGCATTACTGGATTTGAAAATTTTAATACTGAATATTTTTATTTTCCTCACTTTTCCATATTTTATGGCATCATTATCTTTTAATAAAAATTAAAAATTAATAAGAACAAATAGGTATTTATGGGAACTATGAAGAAAATAATTAAATTGAAAATATTCACTAGTTGATTGTTTTAACCATATTAACCTGAAAATCTAATTTATGACTGTTATGACCAACTGGGCAATTCAGCCAGAAATAGTTAATGTACCAGCAAAATTTAAATAAACATTCCTTATTGGTTAGCCAGATATAGGGTCTCAAACTACACGTACAGTCAAGTCTTCATCATTTACACAAACACAGAAAGTGAGGAGGAACACACACACATATTCAAATACTTTCACACATATGCCTTTCATTAACTCATCAGGATGAACAGCGTAACATGTGTATCCATCATAAATTTGCTATGATCAACCCTGAAACCATACACACACACCAACACACATGTGAAGTCTGTCTGGTACACTTGAATCCATCGTTTTTATTGCCTGAGCTAAATGAACGTCTTAAGCATTTCATTAAAGCACAATCAGAGGTATAAATTTGATTGTATTATGTAATTCTATTTTTAATTCTGAAGTAAAGGCTAGAAACTTTTCCACACAGATGCAAGAACAGTATCTAGAATTAATCAGGGCTGTGAAAACTAAAACTATAGACTCTTTTTACATAATTAAGAATTAAAATATTCTCAGAGGATTATAGCATCAAAACCATTTTTAATAAAAAAAATGATAACAATATTCAGTTAACATACAGTACAAGTATTTTACAAGTCAAACTTTAAAAAATAAACAAATGATGTGTTGGTATGAAGAAAAATATTTCTACAGGCCTGACTATGCTTAAATTTTGCCATGTGCAAGTCATATAACTTAGGTTTTCTTTTCACAGAGAAAGGGATAGGATAGGTAAAGTTGGCTCTGAAGAAAAATTTGGATTGGTTAAACTCAGTCAAGTCTGTAACCACTTGCATTCTATTGATTTTGGATACTTAGAAATTAAAATTTTGACATTAAAATTCTATCAGCGTGATGTGATAGGTTTATATAAACAATGAAAAACTCAAGCTCAGTAAGGTAATGTATGCAACAAGTATTTGCTATTATTGACTGCATACTAGACTATTTGCAATGTGCTTAATGTGCCTTGTCTCATTTAATTTCACAATAAATGTATATTTAAATATTTTATTATAATATTTAATTATAATACAATTTCATAGTAAGGAAATTGAAGCTTATGTAGGTTCAATGGCTTTCCCAACATCATAATGCAAAAAGCAACAAACTCAGAATTTGAACCCAGATATATCTCATCCAAAATTTGTTCCTCCACAGAACCCTTGGTACTCAGCATTAGGAGGAATACTTCCTATGACTTCATGCAACAGTCTGTTCCAATACTTTGCACTACTAGAAAGTTCTTCCTTATATTGAGTAAAAATTATTTTTTCTGTAACTTTCACTTCTTAGTGCTAGTTATGCCCTCTGGGCCTACAGGGAAAAGTCTACTCCCTCTTCCAAATAACAGCTCTTCAAATATTTCAAGACAACTAGCATGTCTCTGCTTAATCTTCTAGTCCCCAGGCTAAACACGCACAGAAGATTATATTATAGTATTAATATATCCACCTTGCATTTTCCACACTCCCACATGTCTTCTTCTTTGTTCAGTGAGAACAATGAGAAACTAAGTCATCTATGAATCAAATTATATGATCTCACTCACCTCCTACTTCATTCCCCCACGTAGCTTCTTTGCAGACTTTCCAAGTAGTGAAGCGCTATAAGACTTAGAGGAAAGAAATCACTCAGGAATAATTCTTAAACCAACAAGTTCTTTTTTTCAGTCCTAAAGGTCATAGAGATATAAAAGGCAAGCTTGCTTAGGATTCATTATCATTTCCCATTTGAACTACCCACAGGAGCAAAAACTAAATATTTTTTAAAAACTTGATTTTTTTAAATGTAATAAGCTTTAAAAAAAAACAAAGAACTTCATGATTTCACTCATATGTGGAATATAAAACTGAAAGAAAAGAAAAAGAAGAAAAAAAAGAAATGAACAAACAAATAACCCATGGACACAATCAATAGTTTAATGTTTATTTGGGGATGAGTGGGTTAGGGAGGGGAGAAAGGGGAGGGGGTGGGAGAGGAATGGGGGAAGCTAAATATAAGGTGATGGAAAGAGAAGTCACATTAGGTGGTGAACTTATTATACATCAAGTTGACAATGCACTGTAGAATTGTATGCCTGAAACCTATGTAATCCTTGCTAACAGATGTCACCCCAATAAGTCTAACAATAAAAATGAATTAAAAAAAATTGTAGGAGCATGTACAGTCACAGGAATGAGAAATATTGCTGCCAGTATATTTTCAAAAAAGATTTATGCATGAATTCCAGCTCTGTTATTCACTAGCTGTGTGTTCTTATACAATTTAAAATACTCTGAGTCATAACTTCCTCAATAAAAGAAAATAATTTTTAATTTACTTGGTTATTGTAAAGAGGAGAAGAAACCTATTCATAGCAACATAGAACAGGTTCACTTCAACTGAAAGCATAATGATCAAGTTCATTGATGAACTAGAGTAACCAAATGAATGATTTACTTTACCTTAAAAGTTGAAGGTCAAATTTTCAACATAAAAGTTATTCAGCAAAAGAGGAAGTTTTACCATGTCAGAAAGAGGAGCTTTGAGATCCCTGAAAGTCAGTGATAGGCATTTATTTCATTCAACATGGTGAATTTAATCCACACATCTACCTCTGTTCTCAACCAAAATTCCACTAAAATAACAGTAAAATATTTGAAGTCATAAATTTATAAGGTAAAAGAAAATAGAAGAAACAGCACATTGTAAGAAATGCAACACAATTTTAGAAGCTGTAAAGCAAATGGACAAGTGAAAATTGACTTATCAGTACAAAGAAATTTAAGTATCTACAGGAGAAAAAGCCAACAAGCAAACCAATTTGTGTTGGAGCACCCCAGAAAGACTCTGGCATTGTAGACATCAGTTATTTCTAAAGACAGAGAAGTGTACTGCAATAAAAAGAGAATTTGATGTTAGCCACTCCTTTCACATTTTGCTTGGAAGTCTACTTAGTTAAGCATCCAAGTTGATCACTTATGTGTTCTATAATACTTGCCACAAAACAATGGAATATAGTAAAGCCATGCTGTCCTTCACTTGATAAAATTAATCATTTTTGCCCAGTTTCTAAGAAAATATTCCTCACTTCAACTGGAGACATCAATTGAGGTGACATCAATTGAGTTATTATCAATGATCATATTTCTATCAACATTCTGTTCATAACTATATACATACACAAATATACATAATCTCTAAGAAGATAAAAGTTTTCTTTACAGTTCTCCTTCTTTCTTTCTGAAACCTAATAAAATTGCCTTTAACATTTGTGATGAATAATTTTACTTGTCAACTTGACTGGACTGTAGGATACCCAGACATTTGGCCAAACATTATTTTGGGTGTGTCTATAAGGGTTTTTCTGGATGAGATTAACATTTGAATTGGTAGACTGAGTAAAACAGATTGCCTTCCCTAATCTGGGTGGAACTCATCCAGTTAATTGAAGATGTGCATAGAAGGAAAAGGCTGATAAAAGAAAACCTTCCTGCATGACTGCTTGAGTAGGACATTGGTATTTTCTGACCTTCAGACTCAAATTGAAACATCAGCTCTTCTGGGTGTTGAACCTGCTGGCAACTCTAAAATCTGTAGAATAATCTGGCACCTTGGAGACTGAGGGAAGAGTTGATGTTGCAGCTCAAGTCCAAAGGCAGTCAGCTGCCAGAATTACTTCTTTAGAGCAGGCCCGTCTTTTCTTAAGAACTCAACAGATTTATTGAGGTTCACAAATATTAATCATATTTACTCAAATTCTACAAATTTAAATGTTAATCTCATCAAAAGGTACCTCCACAGCATCATCCAGACATGGTGGCCAAATATCTGGGTACCATGGCCTACCCAAATTGACACACAAAATTAACTATCACAATTGAAATCAGGTTTTAAACTTGGACATTTATATTCATATCAGTATAATTTATAATAACCCCAAAGTGGAAATACCCCAAATGTCCATCAATTGATGAATAAAATGCAGTATATTCATGATGGAATATTATTGAGACATGAATAAAGATTGAAGACATTATGCTAAATGAAAGAATCCAGACATAAAAGTCTACATGTTGTATGATTCTATTTACATGACATTTCCAGAATAGGTAAATCCATAGAAGGAAAAGGCAGATTGATGATTTCCAGGAGCTAGGGTGACAAAAAATGGAAAGTGACTACTTAATGGTACAGGGATACCTTTAAGGTAAAAAGAATGTTCTGAATTTAGACAGTAGATTTGTTTGCAAAATATTTTGAGTAAATGAAAAATCAGTGAATTGCTGACTTTAAAATAGTTAAAATAGTGAATTTTATGTTATGTGAATTCTACCTCATTAATAAACTACATACCTGATGAAGAGTTCATATCCATAATAATACAAGATTCTTACAACTCAACAGCAAGAAATGTCAACATTCAAATAAACAAATAGTAACATATCTCAAGAGCAATTTCAACAAAGAAGCTATTCAGAATGTAAAGAAGCACATTATATGATAACATTATTACCCATCAGGTAAATGTAACTTAAAACCATAGTATGTTATGATTGTACACCAATTAAAACTGTTAAAATTAAAAAACAAAGATTAACAACCCTAAGTGTGGATGATGTTGTGGAACACCTGAAACTCTGATACATTGCTATTGGAAATGGAAATGACAGGGCCTTTGGAAATCTGTGTTCTTCTCAAAGTGTTAAACAGATATTACTACCTGAGCTAGTAATCCTATGATCCACAGGAGATTGAGTCACACATACACCTACACTAAGACTTCTACTTGAATATTCATAGTACCTCTTTGTAGTAGAAACCAACTGAAAGCAATATACTGCCTATCAACTAGTGATTGAATAAACAAAGTTTGGTTCACTACAGAATGAACTTCTGATAAATTTATAACATGGACGAATCTCAAACATTTTACCCTAAGTTAAAGAACTCAAACACAATGTTCCTTAATGTATGATTCTATCTATATAAAATTTGAGAAAAATAAAAATAGAGCACAGAAAGCAGGTCAGTGGTTGCCAGGGGCTGGGGTAAAGAAGGGTAATTAACTGCAAGGTCAAAGAATTCTTATCTGGTTGAAGAAAACATTTTGTATTATGATTGCGGTGGTGGCTACACAACTGTACTCATTCATCAAAAATCATTAAACTGTATAGGTAAACTTAATAGATGTTATTATATGTAAATATTACAAAAATAAAGATTCAAAATAAAGACAGATAATGACTTCTCATTTCATAAATAATATTTGTGGAGATCAGCCATTAAAGACCACAGTAACAGCAAATGTAAAATAACTCATTCACTTATTAATTAAACAGCTATTTACTGAGCACCTATTCTTCATCTGGCACTATTTTAGAAAGTAGGAATAAACTAGCCAATGAGAAAGACAATATCCTTGATTTCATTTCATCACCATGCTAGTGGCCCTTTGAAATGCAGATATTAGGAAACATGTTGTTAATTGATTTAGCTGTTTCTCCCCATGATTTAATCAAGTATATTGTACCTCGACCATCTTCCCATTTGGCATTAACATTTGGCACATATTTGTCTTTATTACAATGTGCATATATGAGTTCTCTTTAGCCTAGATTGTAAGCTCTTGGAAAGCAAGAGCCATAACTCTCTTTTAAAATTTCCTCATCACCCCAATGCTCAGCATGCTGCAAAGTCACTGCTTATCAAACTGCACTCAAAATCTAGTCACAGGAGTATTAGACATTCATTCTAGCAGTATATGGAAAAACGAGAGGTTGTTTCTGTTTCTACTTCACCTCTGCACGGACTGCTTGTCTAACCAGACTCTGCCTCTCTTGACAGACCATCACTGACTAAATACTTTAAACCTTATGAGGAGTTATCATTTTAAAGCTTTCAGAGGACTCCACTTGGAGACAATCAAGAAAACATCAAGGGGAGGGGCACAGTACTAAAGACTAAGTCTTCCTAATAAATGCATTTGTTTTATTTTCTGCCTACCTCACCTCTACCCAAATGTTATATAATTATTCAGTTTGGCTTAATTAGAAAACATGAGGTCCAACTCAATGATAATCCCAGTAAATCCTGTATAGTCCAGATATATGGAAATCCTATGGTGTAGCAGAGAGCACTTTAAGCCTTTAGAGAATATGCTTGTTAGCAAGGTGAAAAACCTCAAGGTGTATCTGAACAACTGAAAAGAATCTTGGGAATTTGAGTAACTAAACCCTGCCCTTTCAATAACCAGCTAGGAACAAACACCAATATGACATACTAAGGTAGTATGTAGAATGATTAATTTAGGGACTATTTCGTAAAATTCCACATGATGCAGAAAGTGGTAAAACAAAAACAGAAAACAAAATATTGTGCCTCTTTTTATGGTTTAATTATTATAGTCAAGTAGATTATAACATATCAAATCTGAAAGAACACTAAGATAAATTCTATTCCTATGCTTCTCAAGTCTGCTTGTACTCAGAAATAGAATTATCTATCATCTCTCTATCTATCCATGCATCCATGCATCCATCCATCCATCTACGGATGCCCAACCCCAGTACAGATACAATTATATCAGAAATTTGGTGGCTGGGACTTGTTTATCAGTATATTTTAAAAACTCTTTGGTGGAACCCAATGTGCAATCAGGATTGAGAATTGCTTATCTCTTCCAATCACTTATTCATACATACAGAGCATTGGTGTTCAAATATCTGGCTTAACAGGGCCACATTGGAAGAAGAATAATTGTCTTGGGCCACACATGAAATACACTAACACTAACAATAGCTAACGAGCTAAAAACAAAAACAAAAACAAAAACAAAAACAAAACAAAACAAAAAAAATCACCAAAGTGTCTCATAAATAGCTCATTATGTTTTAAAAATTTGTGTTGAGCCACATTTAAAGCCATCCTGGGCTACAAGTTAGATATGCCTGATAGAGAGTTTCTGAAATGGGAAGGGATTTGTCCAGTTACATGATGAGTAATTTCAAAGCTACAAGCAACTAATTTATCTCAGTGTCTAAGTACTTTTTATATTACTCTATGCAATGTCACTCAAGAGAAAGTTGATGTGTCAATTATAAGGGAAAAAAGTATTCTGTATATGCCATTTACAATTGTTATTAAGAGAATTACAAAGATCCCATTTAAATATTTTTTCACCATAAAAGTAATATATCTTCATTATAGAAATTTGAAGAAATGTAAAAAGTAGAATATGATCATATTGATATATTAAAGTGTTTACATTGTTTTAATATGTTTTTTCTCATTAAGAGCTACCCATACTAATTTCAGAAGATTTAGAAAACACTGTAACATATAAAGAAGAGGATTTAAAACCACCCAAGTTTTATCACCTTTTATATGTTATTGAAAATATCCACATTCATTTAACAGATAATTATTGAGACATTACTATGTGTTTGTCACTGTCCTGAGAACATGGAATACACTAGGAAATAACAGAAAGGTCTCTGCAATCATGAATTCTATGATGATAATTATGTGGATTCTAAAGTAGCAGTTATATTCTTATTCAGCTAATTATTTTTAATATATTGGCTCAAATACCCATCTAGATGCATCAAAAATTAACATATGTGATAATTCAAATTTTAAAAAAGCCTACACATCACTAAACCATCTGTTTCTTAGAAATCAAATTTATATTCAAGCACCAATGCATAAGTATGGTCTGCAGAATGGTTTGGTTCATTCCTACCAATTTAGTCTAAATTGCTATACAAACTCTTTGTAAATCATCTAACCTTCCATTCTCTTACACGCTTTTGTCACATTAAACATGTTTATTCTGCCTGATATACCCCTGTTGGTCTTATCCTATCTTTTTTTAACCTTGGTACTACTCTTCACCTTTTGAAATTCAGCTACAATACCTATCTATAAAGTAAGTCTCTCTTTCATTAAGCTACAGCTGAAAAAGTCCTAGTTTTTATATGATATTACTACTATGCACGTATATCTTTATTTAAACAAATGTCAGAGTACGTGGTATTCATTTATTCTATTCTCATATTTTCTGCTAGACAGTGAATTCCTTAAGGATGGATATTTTCTAACTGATTTATAAATACACAGTGAATATAAGAATGGCATATTTATAACAAATGTTGAGTAATTGTTTATTAAATGAGCTGCAAAGAGCATATTTCATCAGACTTTAAAAATACAGTGCTTTCAATTTTATAAATTATTTTCTTGTACATTAAAAGTTGCTATTTGTCCATCCCTGGTCAAATGGAGAATCTTGTCTACTAGCCTCCAGCATGCTTTTACTGTACCCACATGAATTTTGCCTACCTAGTCAAAGTGCTTTAGAAAATGTATTGTTTTACTTTCTATAATATGTGGATGGAATTAATGAGCATCATGTTTTCTCCAATTGGTGCCTAAGTGATCTGATAGACAGTATGCCTGTCCAATGTCCTGCATATAGAAAGGTAGATATAGTTATTCCTGGAGGTTGGGTGGTTAATTGTTATTTCTATATTCTAAATTATAACAACAACAAAACAGTAGCACAATAATAATTTCTACAAATGTGTGAGGCTATACTTGATTTAGAGAACTTCATCTTTATGAACCACTTGAAGATTTTTGTCATGTTCAGAAATTAAATGTGGCCTCACTTCATTATTTTGATTTCTAATTAGAATTGATGCCCTGGAAAAGGTTTACATGGCACTTAGGAAAGTCACAAAACAATTGGCATAGTGTACAGTTGACCACATAGACAATGGTAGTAGATCTTCTGGGTTCAAATCTTGGCCTTTCCACTTACTAGTTATATGACTTTGAACATTTTAACAAACCCTTTCATGCCTCAGTAAGTGGAGCCTATAAATAGAGGGGGCCAGTCACTCTAATAATTTATATTATGATAATTAAGATTCTATCTTAGCATATTGGGAGATTTCAAATGAGAAATTCCCCTACTGTCTTTGGAAAAGCAAACAAACATGATGTGAACTGCATATCGAGGGGGCCATGTAACAAGAAATTGAGAATGGTCTCTAGGAGCTGATGGCTATTTCTAGTCAATTGCTATCAGGAAAATAGAGACTTCAGTCCTACAGGATCAAGGAAATGAATTCTGCCAACAACCTGAAAAAGCTTGGAAGCACATCTTTTCTCATCACGCCTCCAGAAAACAACACAGCTAGCTGTCACACCCTGAGCTGAGAATCCTGCTAAGTTGTGTCTGGACTCCTGACTTATGGAAACTGTATAATGTTGTGTTATTTTAAGCCACTACATTTATGATAATTTGTTACACTACAATTGAAAAATGCCAATGTCATAGCATTGCTATGAAGAGTAAATGAGGGTAATATTTAAATCTATATAAGTGTCTGTTAAATGAAAAATTCAAATCATTCAAGAAACTAAAAATGAAGAGCATCTACATCTGCAAACTCATATAGAGTAGAGAGCAATATTAGGGAAATTTTCTTAAAACTCAATCTCCATATTCAAATTTTGCATTTGTAAGTACACATTTTACCTCTTCTAAATTAGAGTCTATTATGACTACCTTCACACAGCTGGCCTACAATTTATCCTCCATTAATCTAACATATATAATACCCTTAGAAACTTGTTCAATTATACTTCTTCATCCAATACCCACTTAATAACAGTCCACTTGTCTTAAGATCTCTTCAAGCATAACAACTCTATGAAAACGATGAGATTAAAATTATTTAAATTAATCAAATACATGCAACCAAGATGAATTACTTTTTCATGAATTTAATCAAATACATGCAACCAAGATGAATTACTTTTTCATGAATTAGTCTCAATTTCTGTAGGATAATTCAAATGGAACTTCAGTTCTTTTAAAAATTCATTTAGGTTATTTATTACTCTCCCATTATACTTAGAATGAGACATATGTAGTGGTTTAGAAAGCTTAGAATATTAAAATAATCGACATTTTAGCACTGATTTCAAGCTGTTCTATGAGCAATGAATCATCAAAGTTGCCAAATTTACACTAAGAAATAAAAACGTTTTATACAATAAAAGTTTATGTTTCTGGTGGCATCCATTTTATTGTTTTATTTAGAAAGACTCATTTAGCATCCAGCTGTTGTATGTGAGGTATATTTTAAAATAAGTTGTCTCTTAGATATTGATTTACATGCATTAAGAATGCTAAAACAAGTGAACATTTTCTTTAAGTAGTTGTTACAGAATCATGTTAAAGCCTCACACTCATTTTCACTGCTGTATTATAAAAAATTAAAATTTTACCAATCGATAATTAGTTCACTAAGACTCATTATATTTCTACATTCTAAATTATATTGGAAAAATAATTAATGTATCCAATAAAACAATTTTAATCCCAATTTTATATATTTAGAATATGTCCTACTTCATATCTTGTATTGTATCATAAAGCCTTTGTTGTTCAATCTTTAACTACAAATACATGTGTTTCATCGCTCTGTGGTGTGGGTATCCACAAGAAGTGCTTTACATCCTATGGGTGGCTGTGTGGTAAGGACAACTCTTCCAAGCACAAATCCTCCCCCTTCTTGAATAGTGATTCTTATACATATTTAATGACATATGGTATAGTACAAATGCATATATTCTTCCAAACTTGGTGAGGATATAAGAAAATGTCGCATGACTTTTCCTTATCAGGATGGTGATAAATTCAATCTTATAGTTGGGGGCCCCACCTCTCCAGAGTTTTCAAGAATAGTGAGTGAGGAGCATTTGGCAAACAAAATCCAGGGAAGGGTCGCTGATCTTCAACATGTCACAAAAACTGCTGAGATGCATATTGTCAATCTGTTGGATGTTCTGATCCCTCCCTCCATGCGGAGGGCACAGCATTCTTTTACCACAAATTCCAAGGCCTCATTATTAGTTATTGATATTCAATACATTTAGCTTTACCTATAAATCACAGTTGCAGTTAATTCTTAGGATACAATATGGTAGTGAGGTCATGTCTCCAGCACTTAAAGAACTCAACCTCTTTCCTCAACCTAGTGAATCTCTTTGTTCAAAGGCAAAAATGTTTCTGATCCTCATGCCTGCCCATGGCTCCATACCATCCTTACACTCCCCTAACAAAAGCTTTTATTTTCAGGTAATTTACATATGTTCATATCTCAAAATAAACAGAAAAGTTTTAAAAATAATCATTTCTGTACACCTCTAACCCAGTTTCCCCTGATGTTAATATATAAAATCTTAGTACATTTGTCAAATTTAAGAAACTAATATTTGTTTACTATTATTAAGTAAACTCCATATGTTATTTAGATTTCATCATTTTTTCCACTAATGTACTTTTATCTGTTCTGGGACCCAATCCAGGATACCACCTTTCATTTAGTGAAATTTGGTTTAGGTTTAGCAACAAAAAAGAAAACCAAGGTCCTCTAGAGGCATCAGAAATCCAGATTCTTAAAACAAAAAGTTTTATTTTTATTTATTTATTTTTTTTTTTTGCTTTTTGGTATGTGGGTAGCTCCCTGGCTGAGAATCGAACCCAGGCCGCAGCTCTGACAGTGCCAGCACTGAAGCCTTAAGCCACTACACCATCAGGGAACTCCTAAAAAGTTTTAGAGATAAGTAAGGTAGGGTAACTCCTGGTTCCTCCCAATCTTCCATAGCAGCAGGATGAAAATAAATATTTCAGTAAATTATCCTGTCACAAGTGTTTACAAAGCCCCTTTTCATATGGTAGTACATTTTAACATAAACATATTTTTATAAAGGGAACTATCATAACAGTGATTTGATTTTCCACATCCAATAAATATAGCTTTGACATTCTGACCCAATTTTATTGGCTATAATCCTGGGAATCTTTGCACAACACCATGCTGCTTCCCACCCAATTCTGTGAGGCAGCAGAGGCTCATATCGATGAGGTAATTTTACAATTTAAACATTATTATAATAAGATAATGTAGTGAAAAGATGATATATGATATAAATTAGCTGTTTTTTGCATATGTATGAGTATATATTAGGTCATATATGATAGGGACAAATATCATTTTTGTGTGTGTGGACATTTGCACATCAGTGACAATAGGACTGATGTTAAAATGTACAAGTAGGACTATCTTTGGTGGGGCCTAAAGTTTGCTTCCCATTTTCATTTTGCAAATGGAATCCATGATGTCTTTGTGGAATTATATGTTTGAGAGGTTTGAATAATTTGTGGAAGTATACCTTTATGTTCATAGCAATATGATTCAGCTAAACACAGCAATATAGATTAGTTTATTGAAAAATAAGAATTTAGTAATAAACTTCAGAAGTAAGAATATGATTATTTTTATCCCAGACTCACAAATATTAAAGTTGTTGAAGAATTTAAATTCTGTTAATTTATGAAATATCTACACTGGATATGACTTCATTTCTAAGGAAAGGAAAGTTTCTATCTATAGTGACTCTTTTACATTCTGTTTTATGATTGGTAATTAGTCAAATTTTAGAAGTATCTGGAATTACAAGTAAAATATTTTTGTCTTTTTATAACCTTCTTATAAAATATAATTTTACTTATAAATATTAATAGATTTCCACTGTGGGGGAAAAACATTCAAAGGAATATTTCATGAAAATCCATTGTTTAATAATCCAAATTTTCCATGAATCTTTTTGTATTTTGCCTATCTTTGCTGAGAGGGAACAAGTATAGTGGTTTATTATATTAATTTAAAATGAAACAAAAAAGTTTCCTAACTGAATAGGAAAAATATACTCTACCTCTCTTCTCTCATCCAGACTGATTAATAACACACTAAATTGCACCATAAGTCGCATCTTTATTATATAGTCTTTGTGGATTGATCAACAAACATTTTGCTGTCTCTGTCTGATCTCCTACAGACTTCTAGCCAATTATATTCTCTAGCCTCACTTCTCCAAATTACTTGGTCTGACAAATAAAATATTAGTTTATCCATTCATGTATAATTCAGCTTTTCTATATGTGTGCCATTTTTTTGTGTGTGCTTTCCCTACACCTACTGAATGTTAGAAAAGTTTTCAAAAATTATCTCTAGGAAAACAAAGAGATGTGACAAAGCTTATGTACCAACGCAAAGACAATATTGTTATTACTTTTTCTATTCTCATTCTTGAGGAGAGAAATTTCAATACATTTCTGGGCATAATTGTATTCACATTGGCACTCAGAGAAGCTAAATTTGATTACCAGACAACAATGAGTGGGCTGTTTCTGTCATGTTCCATACTTTATCCGTCTTCTAAACTGCATTCACTACACATCACTCTGTCACACAGTCTTGATGAACTCATTTTCCTGCTAATAGTTATTCCTACAAATTAAACTTCATTATACAAATGAATTGAGAATAACTACATGGAGAATGAAAGAGAGAAAGGGATGAACAGTTTTACTACATTAACTGTCCTTCATTCTAACTATGACCAGTACTTACTTGGTTAATTGAAATTTGGTTGAAACAGCAATTTTTTAAAAAAAAAAATATGTACGTAGTTAAATATTTTAAAAGTAAAACATATAAATGCACATTAATTTTCCAAACATTTGATATAGATTATGGGCTTTTTTCAATATGTAATAAAGTCTTGAGCCATTATTGCATTAATCTTAGCCATAATGCAAAGACTACCATTTTTAGTTTCTGCTTGTTTTTAGAGCAACTAGAGACTTGTCTAGCAAGGTAGATAAAAATACATGGTTTTGCAATTTTTCCCAATATTGTATATGCTTCTTCTCCCAAATCAAATTTGAAAGCATTTTGGTTTTTTTAGTATATCACTTTTATTTTCAAGATATTCAACTTGTTTTTAATAAATTTTTTCAAATTCATTTTTATTCAATACGCTAGTATTAGTATACGCAACATTTAATTAAATTAAGTAATTATAATACTAAGTAGAAGTGGTATAACCAGGTTCAGAAATGAATGGCTATCTCTTGGAAAGCATATAACTCAGCTATTACAGAGAGATGTGCATAGTCACCCTAGGTTTAGTCGTAGGTGCGCTTGTGTGCCTTCGGCACAAGTCAGTATTTTGGAGAGGTGGAAAGATAACTGCAGATTAATGTGATGAGAAAGTTCAGTGAGCTCGAAAGCAATTAGGACAGGCAAAAGAAAGAAAATATGGAAGAAGGCAGTAGGTGAAAAGAAGACATTTCTTTGGCAAATGAGAAAGGAATAGTTTTATATAAATATATGCATAAAGTTTTGTTACTTTTTATTTCTAAGAGTATCCAATCAAGTGCAGTCCTAAAATACCTGGTCTCAGACAAGCTATACTCTGATGGAATTCTTTCCTGAGAAATAATGTCCCTGATAGGCTCATTTTCTAATTTGAACTTTTTAGTTATCTTAAACAATTTCCCAAATATACCTAAAATACCTTTTTGCAAAGATGTCACTGAACTTATACTATGTACTTAGAGCTAAAAATAGAAAATTGACAGCTTAACTTTCTCCCCTGCTTTTTCTTTAATGTGTCTTTCAAACTCCAGATATAGAAATAATAGAACTAATAACACTTGGTTCAACCAAAGGTTAAGATATGTTGAATGAAATCTTTCAAAAGCTTCTTTCTAGGGTGAGAGTTGTACTTCATTTTCCCCACCTAATAGCATAATACTTGGGAACTCTTACCAGAATTAAAGACTCCCGAAATTTTTCCATCATTGAAATATACCTTTAAAGTTCCCCATTAGTGAGCCTATCGTATAGTGTTGTAAAAATATACCAATAGAAATTATATTCAATAAGACTCTGTCTTGCTAAGAGTGCCTATTTTAAGCAGAACAGGTGACTATTTAGAAATTAAAGATTGCTTCTATTACATAAGATGTTCATGTTTTAAAATTCAGTTCTTTTTTAAATGTCATCAATCTTTTCAGAGTGTGCAACCCCAGAGGCATTCTCCCTACTACCAATAATTACAAAAAGTCAACTTTCTTTTGATGGACAACTTTCTTTTGATGGACCACAATGCAAGATCACACACATCAGGAACCGAAACTTGTTTTTACCTGGGTTATATACCAGCATGCTGCCCATTCTAAATGCCCAAAGTCACAATGTCCAGTTCTGTTTTCTGCTAAAAGGATTTTCTATTTTACAACTCCAGACTGCTGTCACTCTTTCTCTCTGGTCTTACCATGGTCTTGAGAGGATTTTCAAAAGAACATTATTTTACTTATTTTTCCTAGAGGTATATTTTGCCTTTGCAAAGTCATTGGAAATTTCTGAAGAGTACAGTGTTGCCTTTGTGAATTAGGAAGAGAAGGTCCAGCAACAGATTTCATGTGCTGTCATTCTCATTTACCTTTAATTCACTCTGAATCTGAGAAGAGGTTTGTTGATGCTGATACCATCACATTCGTAAGTAACTGATTTATAAGCCTGTATCCTGGATAGTGCATTCATTCCCATTAAACCATATTAGTGTAAAAATTTTTAATTGAATTCAACTGTTCTCCTACAAAATATAATTTCTGTTCTACTGCTAGTGTTATCACCCCAGCTGCATAAGTCTTAAAATAGTCAGGTGGCTTAAATCATTGCTAGTATGCCAATAAACACATTAAGGTTGCTTTTCCATGGACCAAAAAAATCTGATGACTATTTTCAGCTCTGTGTGTGTGTGTGTGTGTGTGTGTGTGTGTACACCTATTTTTTCTTTGTGATAGCTCTAATGTTTCAATTTCAAATCATATTCAAAACCCCAGATATATTTCCTGAAATTTTTTTTGAAAGCCACTAACTAGCTTAAAAGCAAGGCTTCCTTGAGACACACATGCACACATTATTAAGAAAATAAAGTTTCTATTACCTTATTACCTACAGCCCCTGGTAATTGCAGCTACAGATATTATTCTTGGTTACCTTGGATTTCAAATAATTTGCACTTAGTTAACTGTAGGAGGTAATTAGTATGTTTGATTATTGTAACAGTCACGACTAACTGAGAAGCGCAAACTGTACTTGTTTTTCAAATATGTTAACCAGACATTCATTTGACCTTAATATTGGATCTATTTTTCTGTGAGCAAATGCTTAAGCAGAACTTGAAATAAAATACGAAGAGGTGTTTTGAGATTAATATCTCAAAACATTTCATGGTTTTAAAGAAGTCCAATTTGTAAATACTAAATACTAAAAATATTTATA
This sequence comes from Lyroderma lyra, assembly GCA_004026885.1. Lineage (NCBI taxonomy): Eukaryota > Metazoa > Chordata > Mammalia > Chiroptera > Megadermatidae > Lyroderma > Lyroderma lyra. Next base: position 28,342 of record PVJL010012322.1, read on the forward strand.
ATAGAATATGACCACATGTAGTATACAAGTATATACAATATAATAAGTATAAAGAACAGACACATTATTGTTATCTGAGTAAAGAGATAAAGTATTGACAGGATCCAGACACCTAAAATATATATCCCTTCCATATCTTAAAATGTGTGCATCCTTAAAAAATATACACACACACACCCACACACATCTATATATAAGGTTTATATTTGTTTTGAACTTTACATAAATAAAATTAT
>PVJL010012323.1:0-14531 GCA_004026885.1 Lyroderma lyra
GTAGTAATCCAAACACTTCAAGTACATTCCAACCTTTAAAATCTGCACCTTTTAAGAAATTCCTTCAATTTTCAACATTACAAGCTAGGGAAACAAGTCCTCTGAAAGCTCCAAGACAAGCTGTTTTCCATCCACGAAGTCAAGACTGCGGCACACTGTGCACCGCCCGCCGTGCCTTTAAAGAAGCCGCTTGTGGTCTCCCTTTCATTTCTAATCTTGGATATTTGTGTCCTTTCCTTTCGTCCTTTGATTAGTCTCACCAGAGGTTTGTCAATTTTGTTGACTTTCTCAAAGAACCAGCTCTTCATAATATTAATTTTTTTCTATTGTCCTTCTGTTCTCTAATTGGTTTAGTTCTGCTTTAATTTTTATATTTTCTTTCCTTCTGCTGACTTTGAGTTTTGTCTGCTCTTCCTTTTCTAGTTCTTTAAGATGGGATGCTAAGATATTTGCTTGTGATTTTTCTTGTTTCTTAAGATAGGCCTGTAATGATATAAATTTCCCTCTTATTATCGCTTTCGCTGTGTCCCAATAATTCTGATATGTTGTATTTTCATTGTCATTAGTTTCTATATATTTTTTAATCTCATCTTTTCTTTGTTCTTTATCCAGTCCTTTTTAAATAGCTGTTGTTTAATCTCCATGTATATGTGGTTTTTTCTGCTTTCCTTTTACAGTTGATCGCCAATTTCAAAGCTTTGTGGTCTGAGAATACACTTGGTATGATTTCGATCTTCTTGAATTTGCTGAGGCTACTTTTGTGTCCCAGCATGTGGTCTATTCTTGAGAATGTTCCATGAGCACTAGAAGTGCTCCTGTTAATGTCAATTATGTCCAATTGCTGTAATGTGTCATTTAACGCTGATATTTCCTTATTTATTTTCTGTTTGGATGATCTGTCCATGGCTGTTAGCGGGTGTTTAAGTCTCCCACTATGATTGTGTATTCATCAGTTTCTCCTTTCAAGTCTGTTAGTAGTTTCTTTGTGTATTTTGGTGCATCTAGGTTGGGAGCATATATGTTGATTAATGTCAACTCTTCTTATTGTTGCATTGTGCCTTTTATCATTATGTAATGACCATCTTTGTCTTTTACTATCTTTTTTAATTTAAAGTTTATTTAATCAGATATCAGTATGGCCACTCCTGCTTTTCTCTGGTTACCATTTGCTTGGAGTATTGTATCCCATCCTTTCACTCTGAGTCTGTGTTTGTCCTTACAGCTGAGGTGTGTTTCTTGGAGACAGCATATGGATGCATTCTGTTTTTTAATCCTCTCTGCTACTCTGTGTCCTTTTATTGGCAAGTTCAGTCCATTAACATTTAGAGTGATGATCGATATGTGAGGATTTCCTGTGGCCATTACTTATTTCTTTCTTTGTTTTTGTTTGTTTGTGTATTTTTGTTTCTTTCTTGTTGCCCCAACTTTGGTCCATTTTTCCTGATGTTTTGTTTCAGGCTGAAGAGCCTCCTTCAGTATTTCTTGGAGTGCTGGCCTCGTGCTGGCAAATTCCCTCAGTTTCTGTGTGTCTGAGAAGGTCTTTATTCCACCTTCATATCTGAAAGATAATTTTGCTGGATAATTTATTCTTGGTTGGAAGTTTCTCTCTTTTAAATTTTTGAACATTGGATTCCACTCTCTCCTGGCTTGTAGAGTTTCTGCTGAGAAATCTGATGCCACCCTGATGGGTTTTCCTCTAAAGGTTATAGTTCTTTTTTCCCTGGCTGCCTTGAGAATTGTCTCTTTGTCTTTAGTTTTGGACATCTTTAGTACCATGTGTCTTGGAGAAGATCTGTTAGGGTCCAGGTATCTGGGGGACCTGTTTTCTTCTTGAACTTGGGGTTCCAGATCTTTCCATGAGAACTTTGGAAAGTTCTCATCTACGATTTGTTTGAGTATGGTCTCTGTAGATTGCTCTGCCCCCTCTTCTATTCCTATTATCCTGATGTTGTTTTGTCTCATGGAGTTGGATAGTTCTTGCAAAGTTCTTTCAATCCTTTTGGTTGTATATTCCCTCTCTTCGTCTTCCTGAGCTGTATCCATGTTTTGATCTTAGATATCACTAATTATTTCCTCCATCTGGTTGGTCCTGTTTCCTATGGCAGTTATTTCATTTCTCACTTCTTTTATCATTTTATTTATTTCTCGTATTTCCATCTCAATCTTTCTTATGTTTTGAATTTCTTTGTTAAATTGTTCTTTTTATTCACAGAGTTCTTTTTGTTCCTTTTTTAATGTCGTTTATATCCTTTTTTTATGTTATTTATCTCCGCTATGGTGTTCAGCCAGTAGGTTTTCATTTCTCTCATAGCGTTTAGAATGGCAGCTTTAAATTCTCCATCACTTAAATCAGACCCTTCTGAGTGTAAGAAACTGTCTACTGCGTAAATTTTATGTTCTTTCTGAGGAGTATTAGTTTTTAAGGAATTCATCCTGTCTGCTGGGTTCTTCCTCTTTGATATGAGGGATTTCTGTTCAGTGCCCAGAGTATTGCTTTTATGGTGTCTTGCTGTAGGGCAGACACCAGATGGCACTGGGGTCAAGTTTTAGGAGAAAGGGGGTTGTTTATTTCTTGTTTCTGATCTCCTACTGCGTTTGGAGGCTTGTGCATATATCCTGGGGAGAGGCCAACAAAAGGCCTTCCAAGGGCTGCTCTGCCTTCTGCCCTTTGCTGGGGAAGCTCTTCTAAGGCTTGTTTCTGCTGGCTCAGGTGAATGCTATCAAATCAGTCTTTATTCCTAGCCCTGATTCAGCACCTGGCTGTCTAAGGGCTCACACTGCTTTCAGAACCCTGGGGTGCATGAGAAAGTGCACGCTCCATAAGTCCAAAGCTGTGGGCCTGGCCTGAGACAGCAGGGTCGCCTTTGCACCTGGCTGTGAACAGGAATTGCAGCCCTGTGTAGGTCTCCAGGGTCCTAGAGCTGGGGTGTCATCTTTGCAGTTCAGAGTCCTCGCTCAGCCCTTCTACCACTCAAAAGTTCCAGAGGCTGGCTCCCAAACTCCTTCTGTCCCCAGCTTCCCAGTCTCTCTCCCCTCCCCCAAACTGCACAGTTCCAAATAGTCTGCAGGGATCGGGTCCCGATCCCACGTGGTCCATCTCTGCTCCCTTCCCTCTCCCCGACTCGCCCCCTTTTCACCAGCCTTCAGGTGTTTACTTGCGATTTGTAGATTTCTCAACAGCCGGTTTGTCACTCAGGGTCCTCTTTCTTGGCTCCTGGATGGCCGTTCAATTGTGTTTTCTGGGAGAGGCTTTAGGAACCTCCTCTCCAGTCGCCATCTTGTCTTTTCTCCAAGGCTTTGGTACTTTTATTTTCTTTGTCTGTAAGGGATTATGTCCATCTGGTGTCGGGGCTCTTGATTGACAAGTTTGATTGACATGAGGCCTATTATATAACCTCTTCTAACTGTGCATGTCCTTTCCCCGAGTTCAATCTGTTGTAATAATATTAATGAATTTCTGGGCATATGTATGTTATTACAATGATGGTATAATGAGACCCAGGTGAGATGAAGGTTGTTGTAACTCTCACTGTGCAGATGTTAGAAATTGGTGGACCTCTTGTACCCTCTAACTTCCTTGTATTTGCCTGGAACTTCCTCCTGTGGCTGCCTAGTCTGGGGCAGGGATTACTAGTGAAAGGATGGTATCAATACAGTGATTATTCCAGCTGGGTGAGCCTCAGGGGAGGGATCCCGAGATTCCCCCTATTCTATCTACTCTTGAGAGACGTGATCCCCACAAATTTTTATGGGAAGCTGAAGGACTGGAGGTCTCATCTTCTGTATCAGATAATGATAAATACCAGAAAGGCAGTGTAGCCCAGGCCTTTGGAAATATGGCTTGGGGCAAGATGCCCTGTGGGAACCTCAGAGTGTGGGTCTCCTCATATGCATAGAGGGGACAGTACAAGTCCTCATCTCATACGTTGCTAGGAAAATTGATTTAACATAAATGTTACCAGAGAATGGGGCCCTTCTTGGCATAGTGTCCAGGTTCTTGGTATCTTGAGCAAACAATTGAATGAGACAAACACCAAAGTATAGAGGTGAAACAAAAAGGCAGTTTATTAAAAGGAAAATAATGCAAAATAAAAAGTTTATTAAGAGGGAAAAGTGGTAGAAGCAGGCTTGAGCAGGAGAATGGCTCAAGAGCCCCAAATAATGAGGCCTTGGTAGTTTATATTTTCTTAGGTTTTAAGAGGTTACACCTATTGGGGTGTGAGAACTTTTAAATGGCATCTTTGATGGACAGGAGGAATTATGTCACCTTTTTAGGCTGATGTTTCTTCCCAGAGTTTTAGTCTGTTATAATAATATTAATGAACTTCCGGGTATATGTATATTACAATGATGGTATAATGAGGCTCAGATGAAATGAGGGTCACTGTAATCTTACTGCTCAGGCATTACAATCTGGCTTTAACTGGTGGGCTTTGTGTATTCTATAACTTTCTTCATGTGCTAGATTTTCCTGTAATTTTGGTAGTGAGTATTCCAGCAAAGGTGGATCCCCTGGGAGGGGTACAGAGATTTCCCTATTCTATCTGCCTGCCTTTCTTTTCTCTTGAGAGGTATGATTCCCCATAAATCTCTATGGGAAGTTGAGGGACAGGAGGTCTCTTCTATATCTCCTCCTTACTGAATGTGGCCATTGACGCTACCTACTGGGGATTCAAAGAGCTCTCACCCTATCTGATCTAAAAGGGGAGGGCATCTTGAGATTCACCTGGGAGACTTGTTGACTTCTTCAGTCAAGATGGGCTGGAAGCCTTGCTGGAGAATTATTTGTATCATAGTAGCCCCTAGAGGAGGAAGAATAGATTTGGTTATTATTTTTCAAAGCATTTGCTCAAGATGCAGGCCTCAAAGTCAATGACATTTGGTGGTTACATGATGGATTGAACCTCTGACCTCCACCTGTGGCTTAACCAGTCTATTGAGTGATGCTGCCTGCCCAGGAGCAGAGTCCAGAACAGCTTGACAGAAGCCAAAGTGCATAAATCACAAGCTATAGAATAATCATATAAAACAAAATAAGAGAAGAAAGGAGACATTCTGTAATTCAGGCTAGGAATTCTCTATTGTTTAAGGCTAGTAACCAAGAAAGATTGACTGAAAGGGTAATTAAGACTAAGGACTAAGACAAAGGCAAGGCTGGGGAGCCAGGGAACTAAGAAAAGAGGACTAGAAGTTCTAGTGAGGGGCTCCCCCATTTGGTCTGTATCAACAGGGCCCATCACATACTAAGTGTTCAGTGAAGTGGAAATTACCCTTTACTTACTCTGGTTTTTTCCTGGGCAGCCCCTCATCTGGGAGAAGATGACAAGAGAAGGGAATTGTAACTAAAGCCACCCACACTCTCAGGAGAATTAGGCCCAGGAAAGGTGTTTCTGAGGCACAGTGGGTAATTCCACATAGGAAAGCCTGGACAGAGACTCCTCTCATCCTATGGTGATCTTTCTAGCTCCCTCATCTAGTAAGGGAGAAAAGAGAGCTTATTTCCCTTTGGAATCAGCAGCCAAACTCCAGGGCTCAGTCACCAACCTCACAGGCTAACACTGACTCCATCCTGTATGATCCCCCTCGCCCTCCATCAGTCCTTGACTTCTCCCACCCAGGATTAACCCAGGCTCCCAAATGCCTTCCATGAGACCCTTGCCTAGACCTCAGACAGGTATATGGATGAAAAAAGTGGCCATGTACTAAACCAGACAAGTTCAGGGTAGGCCAGCATGGCAGGCCTTGCAAACTCAGAGATCAAAATTATCCACATAAAGTGGTCTGAACATACAAATTCCTAACTAAAAAGAGGCCAAGTCACATCTTTGGCCTGAAACCTTCTTGATAAGGTGAATATTACCTTAAACCTGTTTATTGTCTTCTTGCATCTAAGATAACAGCATTAAAATGACAATAATCCCTTTTTCTGGACCCCCCCCCCCAGGCCACCCACCACATTAGAGCAGGAAACTATAGAAGTTTTCATCATCTTGTTCCCTAATTACCATAGCTATGCACTGTAAAATGCTAACTGTTAACTATCCTGTACCTACCAATGTACAAAAAGTATCTGTCTCTCCAATTTATTTTTTATCCAGTCTCAGAGATTTCCCTGCTTTGCTTTCTCCCATCCCTTTAATCAATAATCAGTAGATTTCATGTAACCTCCTTACATCTCATTCTTTGATTCTAATGTATAAACTATGCTGCAAAACTGCCATTATCTGGATTATTTTCTTAATCTGTTGAAATTTTGCTTCCCAGAAATTGTCATCAGTTGGCTCAAATAAACTCATTAAAGTTCTCTATAGCAGGGGTCCTCAACCCCTGGTAGGAGCCAGGCCACACACAGGGAGGTGAGAGGCAGGCAAGTGTAGAAAGCTTCATCTGTATTTACAGCCACTCCCCATCATCCAGCATTACCGCCTGAGCTCCACATCCTGTCAGATCAGCAGCAGCATTAGGTTCTCATAGAACCAAGAACCCTGTTGTGAATTGCAAATTTAAACCCCATCCATGAAAAAAGTGTCTTCCACAAAACTGGTCCCTGGTGCCAAAAAGGTTGGGGATCACTGCTCTACATGTTTAAATATTTCTTACCTCAACATTTACTTGGCATAGTCAGCAGGATGCCAAAGAAGCCCACCTAAGACCACCTTGTGGGCCCAGATTTGGTGCTAGGTACCAACAGGAGCCCATTGTGTCCCATCAGCTCCCTACTTTGCATCTGATAAACTCGAGTGAGTTTTTCTTAAAGTTCCAGACCTCCTTGTTTTAAGGTAAGAGACCCTAACTTAATTTGAGCATTTGTTTGTTTGTTTGTTTGTTTTTTAATCCTCAAGGTGGCATTAAATGTTAAGGGTTGAGATAACCCAGGTAAGGGCAAGAGTTGAGATAACTCAGGGGCAAGAGAAAAAAAAATGGGTGGCTGGTTTTTAATTTTGGTTTTTCAATTGGAATTGCTTATTGTGAGTCTGGAAAAAACCTTTTGCTGGATAAATGAGAAAGAGTGTGAACTTATTCAGCTTCCTAGATAAGGGACATTTACTTCCTCCAGCTCAAATTTTGGGTATTCTTAGGTGACTAAGAATCTATGTGGAGGTGTTTGAGGGTACTCCTCAAAAAAAGCAGTGGCCCCATAGGGAATTCCAACCAAACTGTAATTAAACAATTGACTCATTTGGGGACACGCACATAAATGCTGGTTATCCAGTGATCCAAGTCCTCACAGTTGTATTAGACAGCTAGGGAGAGAAACCAAGAGACATAAGAAGGTTGAAGTGACTCGAGAGGTGACAGGCCCTTGGAACTCAACCCATAAGCAGCACACTTCAACCCACTGTACAGTATCACTAGAAATTTGTTCAGACTCTGAAGATCTCAATAATAATAATAGTAATAATAATAATAATAATAATAATAATAATATAATAATAATAATAATAAATTTAATTTAATTAACATGGAAAATCATGCATCCAAGGCCAACAAGCTCCCACACTTTAGCCATTAATACTTCTGCAGATGTACAATTCTTAGGGAGACTTTACTTGCAGTACTTATAAAAAATGGAGATTTAACTGAAAGTGATATCAATTTTAGATGACCAAAATGGAGCTTTTTGACATCTAAGTTAATTTTTATGTGCACAATTAGAAAAAGCCAGCTTTAAAAATTAAACTGAATGAGAAATGGCAGAGTAGGTAAACACAGGGTTTGCTTTGTTCCATGAACACATTAAAATTACAACTAAATTATTGAACAACATGGAGAAACATCTGAAGTCTAGTTGAATAGAAGCTTTACAACTAAGGATATATAAAAAAGAGGAAGCCACAGCAAGACCTGCAGGAGGGGCGCAGAAGTGAAAGGAGTTAAACTTCCAGTGGTGGTAGAGAATCAGGAGGGATACCTTAGCCACAGAGGTTTTCCCTGGAAGAGCAAGGGATCACAGCCCCACACCAGGCTCCCTAGCCCAGAACATTGGTACTGGGAAGGGGAGCCCCACAACATCTGACTGTGAAAAACAGTAAGGACTCCAACCATCTGGTTGGAATGGAAGTCTCCAGAAAACCCAGATGTTCTCTTAAAGTGCCCAAGCAGACTCAGTCAGTTGCAGGTACTCACTCTGGGTTCCAGCAGAGTGATGGTGACTCAAGGAATGTTGGAGGCATATGGGGGTCAGACCGAGGTGTGTGGCTTTGGAGCAAGAGCTGGAGGACAGTCACAATTTTTCTGGGTGCACCTTCCTCCCATACAGTTGGCTAGTAGGTGCCATCTTTCTTGTGTTGTGCCCACTTCCACATGGCCAAATCTGAACCTGATTACTTTGTTGAGCTTTACTCAGTCCACCCTGCTGACTCACTGGGACTCCACCTCACCCAACTTTACCAATGCCAGAGGCACTTTCTCTGGTGAGCAGCCAGCCCCACCCACATTGCAATCTTCCTTGAAAACTAAGTCTACAGGTCCCAGGCTGGTAGTGACAGACATTGGTGTGCTCTGAGACTTTTGCTGAGTAGCTCCAGGCATAGCACTGGGATTAAACCAGAATCTACAGGAGCACCCAGTACAGGTGACCAGAGAGACAGTGCCAGGACCCCACAGGGCACTTATTACATAAAGCTATCCAGAAATACTGGGAGATATAGCAGATCTACCTAATACAAAGAAACAAATACAGACAGGTATCCAAAAGGAAGAAACAAAAATACATCTCAAATAAAAGAACAGCAGAAAAATTCTAGAAGAAGAATTAAACAAAATGGAGGCAAGCAATCTATTAGATACAGAGCTCAAAACAATGATTTTAAGGATGCTCAAGGAACTAGTGAAAACTTTAACAGAGAGATAGAAAGCATAAAGAAGGACATAGAAACCATAAAAAAGGACCAGTCAGAAATGAAGAATACTATAACTGTAATTAAGAATGCAATAGAAGGAATCACAATCAAACTAGATGGAGCAGAGGATCAAATCAATGAATTGGAAGACAAGGTAGCAGAAAACATCTAGTCAGAACAGCAAAAAGAGAAAAGAATACAAAAAAATGGATAGTTTAAGAGGCTTCTGGGACAATATCAGGAGCAACAACATTCACATCATAGAAGTACCAGAAGGAGAAGAGAGAAAGCAAGGGATTGAGAAACTATTTGAAGGAAAAAAGTGACTGAAAACTTCCCTAACCTGGCAAAGGAAACAAACATATAAGGCCAGGAAGCAGAGTCCCAAATATGACAAACCCACATAGGTCCACATGAAGACACATGATAATTAAAATTATATATAAAATTATATAATTAGAAGGCTAAAGACAAAAAGAGAATACTAAAAGCATCAAGAAAAAAAAAAAAACAACTAGTTACTTATAAGGGAGCTTCCATAAGTCTATCAGCTGATTTTTCAACAGAAACTTTGCAAGCCAGAAGGAAGTGGCAGAAAATACTCAATGTGATGAAAAGCAAGGATCTACAACCAACATTACTCTACCCAGCAAGGCTATCATTCAGAATTGAAGGATAGATAAAGAGCTTCTCAGGCAAGAAAAACTAAAGGAGTTCATCACCACCAAACTAGTATTACAAGGAATGTTAGAGGGACTGCTTTAAGATGAGTAGAAAAAAGGAAAGCAAAATTATGATCAATAAAATGGCAATAGGTACATATCAATAAATACCTTCAATTTAAATGGATTAAAAGCTCCAATAAAAAGATATGGAGATTACTGCACTGAGTGGAGTGGAGGAAGACAGATGCAAGTTGACTTTGCTTATAGTAAAATCCAAGGAAGTAAACAAACAAGTGGAACAGGAATAGGTTCATAGATACAGAACACATTTGGTTTGTTGCCAGATAAGAGGAAGGCTATATAAAGAGTCCCACCTATTTCTCTCAAATATTAGAAGCTGATTTAAATGATATTGAATGTCTCAGAAATTCCACTCTAATTCAATATATGGGTAATTTACTCTTATGCTCTAGGATATATTAAACTCCCAAGAGAACACAATTTACCTATTACAATAGCTAGCCATGAAACGATAGGGTCTCAGACGACAAGCTTTGATTCTGTTTTACCCTAATTACAACACTTTGGATGGGCTAGTAATTCACCCTGGAAGAGTCAGAGAAGTAATACACTTTCCTCTTCTAAAAACAAAACAAAACCATCCAACCAAACAAAAAACATATTAGAGAATCCCTGCATTTGACTACATACTGTCACAACGGGGTTCCAAAATTTTCATAAATGGCCCAGACTCTGTATGTCTTATTAAAATAAGATCAATCTGCTCTGATTCAATTGAATCCCAAAGGGAAACAAGCTAAAAGAAGCTCTAGAGACAATGAAAGTCAGAAGTTAAAGGGCTCTGTCCCTGTGTGACAGCCATCTCTGTGACAGTCATGCAAACACAAAAAAATAATAATTATGAGAGCTCCTTTATTTATGTTACTCATTGGGTTAAATATCCACTGAACTCTCATCACATTCAACACTTCTTTCAGTTGGTTGACTTTTTGTAAAGTCCCCTTGCTTTCTGCACCTAAGATTAATTCAATGTAATAGTCTTAACCCAGCAACTTTGCTACCTTCTTTGCAGGATGAAGACATCTGTAAATGTGTTTTGCTTACTGACCATGTTATTGTTCCTGGAAATAATTTACAGAAAACTTATTGATAACACTGACTTCATTTGGTTTACAAATGGATCTTATCTGAAAGATGAACAGGGACATCACAGCCAAATTATCCAAACCTGACAATGTTTCTCCTCCCTATTAAATCAAATCATAAAAGAATATCTTTTACAGTTCGAATGGACAGCTAAAGAAAAAGAAAAGGAGAATATGGCAACAAAAAGGGGGAACCTTTGACCCAGACAAACATATGGCTTGGATCCAGTAGAACCCAATCTTACTTATAGGAGCTCAATTACCTATACTTCAACATTATGTGAGCTGGCACACTGAAGTCTTGAAAAGATAATTTCATAGAGTAACCTTCTCCTACTCTAGTTCATAAAGTATATAGTAGATATCTATCTCTCTGAAATATAACCCTGGAAAATTATTCCATGGGTCCCTAGGACATTTGCTACTTTCTTTATGTCCATTTGAGGTATGGTAATGATTATATCCAAATGCCACCATCTCAAGGATACAAATATGTGTTAGTCATAATTTGTATGTTGTCTCATACAAATTGAGGCATTCCCTTGCAGGAGAACCACAGCCTTAACAATAGGTAAATTATTATTGGGGGAAAAATCCCCAAGTGGGAATTCTCTTTGAGTTACATAGTGACTTAGAGACTCAATTCACTGGGTAAAAAATGCAATCCATTTGTAGTATTAGGCCTGTTCTATAGCATTTTCATTATGCTATCACCTTCTGGATTGGTGAAATATAAAAATGGTACAACTAGGTAAATTTTCAGAGGCTTTTAATCTCCTTTGGCCAAAAGCTCTCCTTACAGTGCTTCTCAAAAGATTTACTTCTTTTGGTAAACATAGCCTTTCTCCTCATTAGTCACTGGTCACCCTATGCATCTGAATGAAGGGACATATAAACTAACTAAAAGGACATTCTACATTATTATAAAAAATTTATCAACCAGCTTAAAAAAAAAAAAAGATAAATTAGTAACTGAGGCACTTCACTGTGCTCCTGGGAGTTGGAGACTTCAAAGATCTTGGCTTACAACCTGGAGATTTGTTTTGGAAAAGTCATCAAATAAAAACTCACCAACCTTGCTGGCAGGGACCTTATCAGGTGTTACTACCTAATCCATGTCCAGCCAAATTTAGATTAACCCATGGATTCACATTTCTATTTTAAAAAGGCACCTAACATTGATTGGACATCTATTCTTCTCTGACACTGACTTCTGCTTAAAGTAAACATCAAAGACTCCTCCAGGATGAGAAGCTACTGACATCAGAGGTAGACAGCTATCTCAAGACATAGAGAAGGCTTGTATACCTATATAATTAACAATGCATTGTAATCACTTGTTTGGTTGTCTTTACCTGTCTGCTAATAATATTATTTATATTAACAGTTAAACTTGTTCTTTGGTCTTTTTCTCAAATGCTGTTTTTATATAGCTCAACTGTTAATAATTGCTAAAGGTATATAACTTTTATATTATCAATAATACTATTTTTATGGTTTCTCTTTTAAAACTTAAAAGAAATATTATTATATAAGGAGAAAAAAAGGATGTGTATATGTTTTGGAGAGATGAAAGGAGTTTTTCATAATAAGTTAATTATTTCTAAATGAGAAAAAGGAGGCAAACTGAGAAAGACAAGTGAAGTGATAGAAGGTTACCAAATATATATATATATATATATATATATATATATATATATATATGAATTTTATGTATAAATGCTAGAACCCAATTATTAGAATTTTTTACCTCCTAACCCAACAAAGACTATGAACTATATTAATTTAGATAGAATCTAAAGTGGTTATTTTAAAAGTAGCCTTCTACAGTAGTTGCTGAGGCACAAGAAACTTATTTATAAACTTTATTGTCCTCCTGACATCTGAAAAAAAATTTTAGGTGGTAATTCTAATTTACAATATTATGTTCTTATAGTCTTGGACATGATTAAACCTTAAGGTTCCCAATTGCACAACTAACAGGAATCAGGTTAATATAAATGACACTTGAATGTTTCCAATGAAAAGTCAATGGGCTATATCAAAATAATAACAACACCACCCATAAATAACAACCTATCTTATGGTTCAATTGTAAAAACTTAAGAGGTTATAGTGTGCCCCCAAAGTATAAGTTAATATTATACTAGAGGCAAGATACAAAGAGTGAGACAGATAGCAAATTTAGATCATAATAGTTTGTAGGTTAAAAATTATCTAATGTGTGTATGAGGTTTTTTGTTTGTTTGCTTGTTTTTTTTTGCATGTGTGTGTTTTTCTTTGTTTGTTTTTTGTTCTTGTTTTTTGTTTTGTTTTTTACTTAGTGAAGGCCCATCAGAATTGACTGCTTCCCATTTACCCACCTTTCCTTTTGGGAAAAAAAATTTGTCCTTGACTGTCATACATGGTTGTGGTCTTTTCCCATCTCCAATATCCCCATGACTATGGTCAAATCCAGGTGTAATTTGTGTGTCCTGGATGGGTGCAATTAGACCAAGCATCCAGAAACAGTGTCTGTGTCTGTCTATGTATCTGGATTTTTTTTTCTTTCTTTGTGTGTGTGGCTGATTAAATTCTAAGATCAGCAATGGGATCTAAAATTTTATTCCCAACTAAAAGTCCATTAGACAGGATAATGAATAAATGATAAACTTACAGTTTTAGGCAATTAACAAACAAACAAACAACAAAGAATTGGTGCTCAATTACAAAAGTGCTTGTACTCGGTATATATGTTTTGAATTTTGAAGAGAAATAACTTTCAATAGTTTTTTTTCCTTTTAACTCTTATTTTGCAGTTAGAACTGTTTTGTCAAAGAATGAAGTGAGATGAGGTTCCTTATATACAAATTTTTATTATGTTATTCAATAAAAAATCTTTAAAAGGTAACTAAACTGATAGTTTAGAGAACAGGGTAATCCACATTTCTCCTGGTTCCCTTATAATTAGACACCAACTCTTGTCTTTAGAGACTTGGTAAAAGGTAAGAGTCTTTTATGTTTTGTTTTGTTTTGTTTTGTTTTGTTTTATTTTCACCTCTGGTAGCTTTTGTGGGCTTACAGAAACCAAATTGTAAAAAAAGCTCTGCCTGAGGCAGAAAAAAATGTAAATCTGCCACTATCTTCTGAGGCCAAGGCAACTAAAGGAAAAAAAGACACTTTTAAAATCAAGCTTCTCTGGATGGCAACTAAATAGCAGCATGTGAGGAACCTCCAGAAAACTCCTCTGAAGATTACAATGAATAAAACACCTATACCTCAACCAAGGAACCTCTACATGACACACCATCACAGCTAAGAAACCCACTTATCGCATTAAGGTACCTACATGCAGGCAGAGGGTTAAACAAAGGAGAAATAAAAGGGGAAGAGCAGAGACGTGGATGCATTGCAGTCCTCACTTGGAACTCTACCACTGAGGGAGGGAGCAGGAACAAAGCAGTGGAAAAGCACTCCAGACCTCACTCAGTCCATGGGACAGAGGAAAGGAGGCCCACAGGTGGGTTGCAAGATGCTGCCACCTTACCTCACTTTGGCCTCAGGAGGTGCAGACTGGTCCGCAAAATGCAACAGCTAGACTTCACTCTGGTTCCCAGAGGAGGGAACTGACTGGGCAATGAGGAGTCACAGCATGAAACCTCCAGCTGGGAAAGAGAAGGAAAGAGAGAGCTGCATGCATGTTTCTCACCTCACAACCAGCCTGGTCTGAAAGATCAGCATTCAGGACTAATGCCAAGGCTCAGGGCAGAATCTGCATGTGGGGCAAACTGAGAACAGAAACAGAAAGACACAATCACACCTAAACTCCCTGCACAACCCCCAGAGCCACAGGAAGAAAACAAAGCCACAAACACCCC
>PVJL010012323.1:14631-37975 GCA_004026885.1 Lyroderma lyra
AAAAAAAAAAAAAAAAAAAAAAAAAAAAAAAAAAAAAAAAAAAAAAAAAAAAAAAAAAAAAAAAAAAAAAAAAAAAAAAAAAAAAAAAAAAAAAAAAAAAAAAAAAAAAAAAAAAAAAAAAAAAAAAAAAAAAAAAAAAAAAAAAAAAAAAAAAAAAAAAAAAAAAAAAAGAACGGAATAAAAGTCAGTTAACTAAACAAAATAGAAGCACAAAGCAGTGATTGTCAGGAAAAGTCGGCAGAAAACACACAGCCAGAACAATTAAATAATAATTTCCAAAAAAATGAAGATGGATTGAGATTCCTCTGGCACTCTATCAAATGTAAGAACATAAGAATAATAGGCATCCCAAAAGGGACAGAGGAAAAGCAAGGGATTAAGAAATTATTTGAAGAAATCATGACTGAAAATTTTCCTAACCTGGTGAAAGAAATACACATGTAAATCTATAGCACAGAGAATCCCAAGAAAGAACACACCAAGACACATCATAATTAAAATGGCAAAAGTTAAAGAAAAAGAGAAAATTCTAAAAACAGCAAGAGAAATGCATGTAGTAACTAATAAAGGGACACTCATTCAACTCTCAGCTGATTTCTCACCAGAAATTTTACAGGCCAGAAGGGATTTGCAGAAAATATTCAACATGATGAAAACCAAGGCTCTACAACCAAGAAGAATGTATCCAGCAAAGCTAGCATTCAAAATTGAAGGGCAGATAAAGAGCTTCTCAGATTAGGAAAAGCTAAAGAAATACATCACCACCAAACCAGTACTACAAAGAATGTTAGACGGACTTCTTTAAGATGGGAAGAGGAAAGGGAGAGTGGGTAAATAAAGAAAAGGAATGGAGAAATTTAGTTTGATTGTTAACATAAAATCAAAAATCAACGAAGAAACAAAACTCATGGACACAGTCAATAATTTAGTAGTTACCTGAGGGTAAGGGGGGAGGAGCATGGATGAGAAGTCACAGGGACACAAATATATGGTGATGGAAAGAGAACTGACTCTGGATGAGAAACACATGTACAACACATAGAAGATGTAATGTAGAATTGTACACCTGGAACCTATGTAATTTTTACTAATCAATGTCACCCCATTAAAGAATATATTAAGGGAGTTCCCTGGTGGTGTAGTGGCTTAAGACTTCAGCACTGGCAGAGTCAACGCTGCAGCCTGGGTTCGATTCCCAGCCAGGGAGCTACCAACATACTAAAAAAAAAAAAAAAAAAAAATTTAAGACTCTCTGAAGTCTTCTTAAAATGGCAGGAGACAAATAAAAGACCTTGCATCCTCTTTAAAATTGTTAATAGTTCTTTTGTGTTTGCAAATTTGCCAATAAAAATGTTGTTTGCCTTTTAGTAGTCTGCAAAATTAAGGTTTTGAGAGTTACAGATACAAATTAAGAGAAAATCTTGAAGTTTTGACATGTAGTTACCTAAACAAGCTTAAAATCCCTCTGACCTATTATTACATCTCTGATAAAAAGTCTCAGGTTCTAAGGAAGGACAAAGAAATTTGTTTCAATGTCTTTAGCAACTGAGACAGGGAAAATGAGGAAAGAAGGAAAAGTGAGAGTAGATATAAGACTAGAAGTGAGGCCAGACTTTTGGCCACAGTTATAGAGAGACCAAGGCTAAAGCTACCTCAGGGCCACCCCAGAAACCCCAAAAGAAGAACACCAGGTAAAGGAGCCAGCTTTGGGTGTAGAAGCCCTGACCCCTGAAATTTTCAAAACAGCTGTGCCCCTATGCAAACTAGAAGGCCACAGAGAAGAGAATGTTCCCTGTTCTAAAAAGAGCAGGGACCAGCTTCCTCCCTGCAAATGGCTGTAATCAACTGGACTAGGCCCAAGGTTTCCAGCAGCTCCCAAGTAAAAGGCTATTCTCATGACAGAAAAGGAACTGTGGGTGACACTTGAAGTGGCAGGTAAGCTGGTTAATTTCCTGATTAATATTAGGAGCCATTTACTCTGTCTTAGCCACTCACTCTAGATCTATTTCCTCTACAACCTGCTTGGTTGTAGGAATAGATTTGAGTTTTTACTCAGTCTGTTTTTTACCAGTGACCTATAGCTTAGAAAAAATGTAGAACAAGCCAATCAGACTTTTAAAAGAACTACTCTACATACAGCCAACAAGGGACACTTAGAGAGAAAGGACAAAGATGAGACCCTGGTCTTGCCCTTCTAAACAACAGAAAGGAGGAAGGCAGAGGGTTCTTCCCTGGTAAACAAGTTGTCAGTTGTGCATAAGTCCAAAGTTTGGGGAAATGAATATAAAAGCCCATAGTAAGTCGCACATAAGTCCATGGTTTATGCCAGGGTTTGAGGCAGGGGACTTAGAAAGCTTTAGAGGCTGGGACTTAAGGGATGCCGTATTTCCTGCCTTCCACTCTGTCTTTTCTTATAGATGGGTAACCAGAATTTCATCCCTGGAGAGTGCTCACTCAGCTGTATTCTACTAAATTGGGATAAGTTGGAACCTCAGACACTAAAAAAAAAAAAAAAAAAAAAAAAAAAAAAAAAAAAAAAAAAAAAAGAAAGAAAGAAAAGAAAAAAAGAGACTCATCTTCCACTGCAACATGGTTTGGCCTCAATGTAAGTTAGAGGATGGAAAAAGCTGGCCAAAGAATGAGAGTTTAAATTATAATACCATTTTGCAATTAGATAACTTCTGTTGCAGATTGGAAAAATGGACAAAAGTGCCATATGTATAGGTCTTTATAGCTCTTAGAGGCAATTCTGATCTCTACCTCTCTGACAAGATAGGTCCCTCAGTTCAGAAGCTCACTCATATTCTTGACCCCTCTGGGAAAGATGTTAATGTTATCATAGGGCAAACTCTTTCTAAGACAGAGAGAAAAACAATTACAGAGGCTGCCATCTGCTTTACAGACAGTCTCCATATGACTAACTCTAATTATCCTATGGGACCATGGCTATGTCCAATACCAATCCCAACTGGAACTGGAACTTCAGAGAGGGCACCTAGCTACAAAATCACATAGCCCTTTGTTTAACAGAAGGACTAAGGCAAAAGAAGATAAACAAACTAGCTCCCTATGCTGGCTACTATAAGTCAGGGCCCCTTTGAAAGCCCCATGATTTTTCTTGAACAACTCAGGGAAGCTCTTATTAAATATATAAACATAGAACTTGACACCCCTGAAGGGAAATTGATACTCAAGGACAAGTTTATTACCCAGTCTGCCCCAGATATGAGGAGAAAGTTAAAAAAGCTAGGACACAGAACTGAGTTAGGGGGGAACTTCTTAAGATTGCATCAGAATAAGGAAGAGAGAGGAAAGTTTGGGGAGAGAAAAAGGGGTGGAGAAAAGCAAAAGAATGGGAGACAAACTTAATTGCTGACTGCCTTACTAGTTCAATAGCTCCCTACAAGTCACCCAAGGAATAAAATCCCAGGAAAATTTCATACCTGCAGGAAGCCTGGAAACTGGAAATGTGAATGACCCAAAAAGAAGCAGCCTTGGACACTGTGCCCCAAATGCAACTGTTGTGGAAAGGCTCTACCCTCCAAATGTTGTGGAAGGCTCTACCTGTTCACCTGTCAGAAACACCAAGCAGCACTTGGAGTACTTGCAAGTTCAGGTTGTTTATTTTATGCCAGCGGGCTCAGAGGAGTTGTTTCCAAAGTCTGAGCCCCGAACACAAGCAGAGTGGGGTAATTTAAACATGCAGGCTGGGGCTGGTGGGAGCGGGTATTCAAGGAGGAAAAGGGAAGAAGAAAAGGGGAAGGGGAAGAAGGGGAAGAAGAAACGGGGGAAGAACTGCGGGGCAATTGGTGAAGTAGGGGGGACGACAATCCCCCTGCATAACAAGTTCAGCCACTGGGGAAAAGACTGCTGGAGGGCCAACGAGGGGCCCCTTGGTCAGCCCCCCAGCCTATCATGGCCTTGAACTGAAGGGGCCTAATGCTCCATCATGCCCCCCAAATCAACATTTTCATTGAGGGGACAAGACCCAGGACAGCTTTGGATGTAATTGGTAGGACCGTAAACATTTTATTTGATACAGTGATGGACTCGGCCTAAAATGGCTCTTGATCCGCTATCTTATTCATTTGACCGCTCCCTCCCTTCCCTTGTCTTATGGGGGCTCAGCTCAGCTCAGGAAACTGAAACCTATCCTTGACCAATCAGAAGTAGCCACCTATACTTCCCTTAGTATTTGCCCACCATAACCCCCTACGTATATATCTACCCCTCCCTATGGTTGGGCCTGCTGTTCTCCCATTGCGAGACAGCCCAACAGTTCACTTAATAAAGCTTGTTACTACTGCCTGGTGTTTTGTCTCTTTTCTATCATTTTGGTGCCGAAACCAGGAAGGGAGCGCTGGATTTAGGATGATCCCCCAACATGGAGTTGATTGGCCCTCCCAGACTTCCCTTCCAAGACGCTGCCAAACAAGACACACCGGAGTCTCTCCCACCTTGTCAGTTGCTGATAGTCTTCTGGTCTTGGCTCTCTCAAACTTTCCCCTCTCTACTTGATTGTTCCCAGGGTGAGTATCCTCAGCAAACCATTGCTCTACTTTGGGCCTCCTGTCTACTTTCATTCTACAATTGTCCAGGCACCTGGTTGGGGGGTCTCCTCGTCTCTTTAGGGGCTTTCCTTCCCAGTGATGACTGGGAAAGAGATCGCCTCTATGCTTTCACTGGAGGAATCTAGATGGCGACGGGGACACTCCTTGCCTCTCTTTTCCTCACTGGCTGCCTAGCTATACTCACCCTCTACAGCCTAATGGGCTCCTCATATTCTAAACCCCCTGAAAATACACCTCCAGGCTGTCTCCTTGCCAATCTCAAGCCCCTTGGACTGGCGGGTGAGATTAAGCCTAAGCAACTACTTTTTCTTTGCAATATGGCCTGGCCATGGTTATCAACTTGACAATCAGTCTCACTTGCCTGAAAATGGCATCTACGACTTCAACATTCTCACGGACTTAGACAACTTTTGTCACCATGCTGGCAGGACTCTGAGATTCCTTATGTACAAGCCTTTTTCACCCTTCGCTCTTATCTTTCTCTCTACCAAACTTATTCTACTTTTCAGATTCTTCTAGCTTTTAAATCTAAGCCTCAAACTCGATCCCCTCCTTCTGGGGCATTGACCCCTTCCCCTCCTGAAGTCCCTTTTGAGCTGACTGATCATGTAGCCCCCATACTGCGGCCTCTGCCACCCCCTTACAACCCTACACAACCTCCAGCCCCCACGCCTGATGCCCCAGCTATTCCCCCTCCTGATACTAACCGGTCATCATCTCCACCACCTACTCCCCATCTCTGCCTCACACCCACTCAAGATGCCACTCTACTTTCTCCTATCCCTCTCCCACTGGAATTTTCCCTTTGCACGAAGTTGCCGGGGCTGAAGGGATTGTTCATGTACATGTTTCTTTCTCTCTCGCGGACCTTTCCCAAATTGAAAAACGCCTAGGCTCTTTGTCCTCTGATCCGGACACCTTCATTAGAGAATTTAGATACAATTCCCAGTCTTGCGACCTTACTTGGCATATAATATCTTCATTATCCTTACCTCTACCCTACCCCCTACTGAGAGACAGTGAGTCTGGACTACGACCCAACAAGTTGCAGACAAAGCCCATGCCCAAAACCCCAATCTCCCTCTTGGGGTGGTGTCTGGTCCTAGACAAGAGCCTCACTGGAATTATCAGGTGGGTCAGGCTAACAGGGCCCTGTGTGATCACATGATTCAATACATCCTGCAGGATGGCATGATCCTTTATATAAAAAATTCCAAATATTCCACCAGGAAGCTATTAGAAACAATAAAAGAATACAGTAAAGTCACAGGATACTAAATCAATGTACAAGAATCAACAGCATTCCTATATACAAAAAACGAATCCTCAGAAAAAGAAGTAAGGGAGTCAATTTCTTTTGCCATCACAAGAAAAAGAATGAAATACCCGGGAATTAACTTAAAAGAACATGACAGGAACAGAACTGAAAACACAGAAATAAATCCACAAATGTATGGACAAATAATTTTCCATAAAGGAGTGGAAAACATATGCAAAAGAATGAACCTAAGCTGTGAACTCTCTCTATATACAAAAATTAACTCAAAATGGATTAAAAACCTTTATATAAGACCTGAAACAATAAATTGTATAGAAGAAAACATCGGTACTAAACTTATAGACCTAGGACTCAAGGAAGACTTCATGAACTTGACCTCAAAGGCGAGGGAAGTAAAAGCAAAAATAAATAAACAGGACTATATCAAACTTAAAAGCTTCTGCACAGCAAAAGGAACCATCAACAAGGCAAAGAGACAGCCATCTGAATGGGAGAAAATATTTGCAAATAAGGCATCAGATAAGGGTCTAATATCTAAAATATATAAAGAACACAACTTAACAAAAAAACAAACAACCCAATTAAAAAGTGGACAGAAGAACTAAACAGACACTTCTCCCATGAAGAAATACAAATGGCCAGCAGACATTTAAAAAAATGTTCATCCTCATTAGCTATCAGGGAAATGCAAATCAAAACCACAATGACATACCACCTCACACCTGTGAGAATGGCTATTATCAACAAGACAAGGAATAACAAGTGCTGGAGAGGATGTGGAGAAAAAGGAACTCTCGCACACTTCTAGTGGGAATACAAATTGGTACAACCACTGTGGAAGGCAGTATGGAGGTTCCTCAGAAAATTGGGAATGGAGTTATCATATGACCCAGCAATCCCCCTCTGGGGATCTACCCAAAAACTTGAAAACCTTTGTCCACAAAGACTTATTGTACCCCAGTGTTCATTGCAGCGCTGTTCACAGTGGGCAAAACATGGAAACAACCAAAGTGCCCTGTGACAGATGACTGGATAAAGAAGCTGTGGTACATATACACAATAGAATATTACTCAGGTTTAAGAAAAGATGAAATATTGCCATTTGCAACAAAATGGATGGACCTGCAGATCATCATGCTTATTTCACTAAGCCAGACAGAAAAAACCAAAAACTGTATGACTTCACTCATATGCAGAATATAAAACTGAAAGCAACAAAGGAAAAAGAAATGAACAAACAAACAAATAACCCATGGACATAATCAATAGTTTAATGTTTATTTGAGGACCAGTGGGGAGGGGAAGAGAAAAGGGGGAGGGTTGGGATAGGAGGGGGAGTTAAATATATGGTGATGGAAAGAGAAGTCACATTAGGTGGTGAACTTATACATCAAGTTGACAATGCACTGTAGAATTGTATGCCTGAAACCTATGTAATCCTTGCTAATAGATGTCACCCCAATAAGTCTAACAATAAAAATAAATTTAAAAAAAACCCCCAACATCCTGCAGGTCTTAGATAAGTTAGCTCACAAGGCTGTTAACTATGATAAGCTCCAGAAAGTTATACAGAAGCCAATCGAAAAATCCCAGAGAATTTCTGGACCGGCCTTCAGAAGCCCTCCAACGATATACCCGTATGGACCCAACTTCCCCCTCTCCCCTCCCCCCACCTCGCATGGCTTTTCTCCACTCACATTTCATTTCCCAATCAGCCCCAGATATCTAGGAAAAACTTAAAAAACTAGAGGATGATCCCTCTACTCCACAGAGAGACCTCCTTAATATAGCCTTTAAGGTCTTCAACGATAGGGAAGAACAAGAGAAACAGGAAAGATGGAATCAAGATCAGGCCAAATGGAACAGAGATCAGGCTAAATACCAACTGCTTGCAGATGCTATTCAGCAACGTGCCTCGGGCAGGTCAGAGAAGCAGGCTCGAGCCCCGGGGGCATGTTTTAAGTGTTCCAGACAAGGACACTGGGCCCAGGCTTGCCCAAACCCTTGGCTGCTGCCTGGACCCTGCCCACGCTGTCACCTAAAGGGCCACTGGGGGGTAGACTGTCCCACTCACCATTCTGGTAGCGCTGATAAGGCCCATCCCCAACCTCCCTTCCAGATCTGTTAGGGCTGGCAGGTGAGTATTGACGGTGCCCTGGGTCAGTGGCCCCCATAGAGATCACTCAGTAGGAACCCTGGGTAATGCTTCTGGTATCAGGTAAGCCGATTTCATTCCTCATAGATACAGGGGCCACTTATTCCATATTATCTGAGTTTGCTGGCCCCACGTTCTCATCTCCTACCACCATTATTGGCATTTCAGGTAAAATTACCCATCCATCCCTATTTTCTAGCCCTCAAGGAAGCTCTGCTCTCCACCTCTGCGCTTGCTCTTCCAGACTTCCAACACCCTTTCACCCTGTATATCACTGACAAATCAGGCCTAGTGGTTGGGATCCTTGGTCAGTTTCACTTGTCACAGGGGGTCTCAGCTTTCACTCCAGTAGCCTATCTGTCTAAACAACTAGACCCCACCATTCGCGGATAGGCCCCTTGCCTTCGGACCCTAGTGGCTGCTGCACTTCTTGTAGCCGAAAGTCTAAATCTCACTTCGGGCCATCGAGTGATCATCCGAGCCCCACACAGACTCCAAGATTTAGTCTCTCATAAAGCCACCCTCCTACTCTCTCCCTTCTCCTGCAATCTTTTCATCTTATAATTGGTTCTTTTCAGGTGTTTTATGAACTTTTTATAGTCCCAGATGAGGCCTTCACTAATCAAAAGGTCACTGAACTCTATATGAATGCTGTCCCAGCATCCCCCAGCCTTTACTCCCCGATCAACGCCCCATTACAGCAGGAAGTAGCTAGAAGAGCTGAGACCTTTGCCCCTTTCTCATATAACAAAAGACTAGAAATTATGGACTCGGCCTAAAATGGCTCCTGAACCTCCATCTTATTTATTTGACCTCTCCCTCCCTTCCCTTCTCTTATGGGGGGGGGGGGGTCAATGCAGCTCGGGAAACCTAAGTAGCCACCTATACTTCTCTCCATATTTGCCTACCATAATCTCCTACCTCTATATCTATCCCTCCCAACAGTCGGGGCTGCTGTTCTCCCATTGCAAGACAGCCCAGTAGGTAACTTAATAAAGCTTGTTACTACTGCCCAGTGTTTCAGCTCTTTTCTTTCATACAGGAGCTGCCTATTCTGTACTAAACTCTTTTTTTTCCCTTGGAATTCAATCTCACATGCTCTCTCTATAAAATCTGGCCAAATAGTCAGAGTAGGACACCCACACATCTTAACTGAGCCCCACATGGGCTCTTTTACTGTACTGCTTTTCACCCCTACAGCTGTTACCAAAAAATGGGCTGTCCTCTTTGACATGATGTCCAGGTTCTTGATATCTCGAGCAAAGAATTGAAGGAGACAAACATAAAAGTAAAGAGGTGAAATAAAGAGATAGTTTATTGAAGAGAAAGTACACTCCAAAGAAGTAGGAGTGGGCTTGAGCAAGGAGAATGGTCATAAGCCCTGATCAATGAGGCTTTGGTCCTTTTATTCTCTTCTAAGTCTTCAGGGGAGACACCTCTGGGTGTGGGGTCTCTTGATTGACAAGTCTGATTTTCAAGGGGCTTATTACATAACACCTTCTGACTGCACATGCCCTTTCCCAGAGTTCAGTCTCTTATGATATTAATGAACTTCCGGGCATATTATGACATTACAATGATGGTATAATGAGGCCCAGGTGAGATGAAGGTTATTGTAGTTCTCACACAGGTGTTAGGAACTGGCCCAAAGTGATGGGCTTCTTGGGACTTCTAACTTCCCTGTATTTTCCTGAAACTTCCTCCTGTAGCTGCCTAGCTTGGGGCAGGGATTACTAGTGAAGTGGGGGGGGGGGGCGGTATCAAGGCATTGACTGTTGTAGCAGGGCAAGTCTCATAGGAGGAGTCCCAAAATTTCCCTTACTCTATCTGCCTTTCTCTTGGGAGACGTGATCCCCACAAATCTCCATGGGAAGTTGAGGGGCTAGAGGTCTCATCTGTGTCTGCTTCCTGCTGAAGATGGTCGTTATCCTTACCTATTGGGGATCCACGGAGCTCTCATTCTATCTGATCAAAAAGGGGAAGAGGTCTCGAGATCTGCCCTGTTGACTCCTTCGGTCGAGATGGGCTAGAAGCCTTGTTGGGGTACTGCTAGTATCCTGATGGTTTCTAGATTAGGAGAAATTGATTTGATTAGTAGTTTAAAGGCATTGGTCAGAGAAATAGGTTTTAAAGCCCTTGTCACTGGGTGGTTTCAGGGTGGAAAATTTGTTGCTCGGGGTAGGGAGCCAGAGAAAATTGATAAAGAAAGCAATTAAGACTTTGGACTAGGGAAAAGGTGAAACTGAGAACTAAAGAACAAGGAAAAGGAGTCTTTAGTGAAGTGGGGGAATGGCCGGTCTGTTTGGCCCATATCACAGCTATTATAGCATCAAGAGTTCCTTAATGGATACATCACTTCTGGGTAAAACCCTGGAAAGAAGAAGAAAAAAAAGAGAGAGAGACTTGCCAACCAAGTCCCAGTTCTCCTGTGAGCTACTAGAAGATCTCAGATTACTATTTTAAAAAGTCACCGGATAGGTGACTTTTGATTTCTAAATCAATCTGGCAGAAAACAACAGATGTTCTGTCTCCCATAACTTAGTTTCTACCCTTATTAAGCCCTTTAGTTTGTATATTACCCCTACAAATAATTGGCCCATGTCTTTTTAACCTCCTTGTCAAGTTTGTCTCCTCCAGGTTACAGCAGTTCCACTTTAAAATGATGGCTGTCAGGGGATTTCAACCTGTTTCTCCAGAGACAGAAGCCCCAGATCTACACCAATCTCCTCTCAGCACTGTTGCTTGCAACTATTGTCTCCCACCTGCTTAGGAACTAGGGACACCTCCTTCCTGATAGAGCAAGAGGGTGAGAACCTCTTTGCTCCCTCTTAGCAGGACTTAGTTACAGAAGACACACCATCCATTTTTTTCTAGAAGATTTCAGGGTCTTAAACTCTTAAGGTGGGAAATGGCAGAGCAGGCAGGGAGGTAGATATGAGCAGGAAGGAAAAAACTGCCCCTGGTCCATTATCAGCTGCCTCTAAATTAAAAAAATAAAGAGAAGCAATGCCTGAAGGGGAACTTTCCTGTAAGGAGGCCTATTAACAGATGCCCTGAACCTAGCCCATTATCAGGTATTTTCAAATTGAAATGGGGAAAAAGCCCCACCTATTCATTCATAGGCCCTACTTCCCAAAATCACATTATGCAGGTTTGGCCCTTTTCACAAGGATCACAGAAAAGAAAGAGGGAGGAGTTTACACCCAAGGACACAAAAACTCTGAAACAATGAAATGGGGCTGCTTCTCTCTCTCTAGGGTCTGCCCCATCCACATCTCAGAGTGTATTTTCTTTTACTAATAAACTCTTAATATTATATATTTTTACAAACTCTCTTGACTGAATTCATTCCTTCGAGAGACAAGAACAATGGAAAAATCACCATTTCACGGTAACACTTCCACAGGCCCTCAGCCTTTGGTGTGTATTGATGGACTCAGCCTATAATGGCTCCTGAACCAGTTCATTATCTTATTCAGTTCACCGCTCCCTCCCTTCCCTTGTCTTATGGGGGCTCAGCTCAGCTCGGGAAACCAAAACCTATCCTTGACCAATCAGACATAACAATTATACTCTCCTCCGCATTTGCCCACCATAACCCCTTACCTATATATCTTCCCCTCCCCACGATTGATCAGGGCTGCTGCTTTTCCTCCCTTTGTGGGTCAGCCGGCAGTGCCCCTAATGAAGCTTGTCACGATTGCCTGGCGTTTTGGCTCATATCTCTAACATTTTGGTGCTGAAACCCAGGAACGGAGCGCTGGGACTTGGACAATCGCTTGGCATCGGGTTAATGATAGATTCAGTATAAAATGGCCTGGGAAACTGACAACTTAGCCCAAGAAAACAACAACTTGACTCAGGAGACTGAAACTTGCCCTAGCCCTTACCTTAGCCCGGTGCATAGAAACCTATCCTTGACCAATCAGTAGTGACCACCTAGCCGTTACCTTAGCCAGGTGAATTGAAACCTATGCCTGACCAATCAATATTAGCCACATATTCCTCCCTCTGTCTTTTGCCTAGCAACCTATTCCTCCCTCCGCATTGTGTCTAGCAACCCCTTTACCTATATAACTTCACTCCCAATGGCCAGAGCTGCTGCTCTCCCATTGTGAGGCAGCCCAGCAGCTTTTTCCCCAGTAAAGCTTGTCACTGTTACCCAGTGTTTTGGCTTGTTTCTATCAGTTAATTGGTCCTCCTAGCCTTCCCTTCCCAGACCCTGCTGAACTGGGTGCACCGGAGTCTCTTCTGTTACTGCAAAATGGGGTGTCCTCATCAACACGGTGTCCAGGTTCTTGGTACCTCGAGCAAAGAATCGAATGAGACACACACAAAAGTAAAGAAGTGAAACAAAGAGATAGTTTATTGAAGAGAAAGTACACTCCAAAGAGGTAGGAATGGGCTCAAGCAAAGAAAGTGGTTCAAGAGCCCCGATTAACTGGGCTCTTCACGGGAGGCACCACTGGGTGTGGAGTCTCTTGATTGACAAATCTGATTGACAAGCCTGTGACATCACCTTTCTTATATTGTTCCTGTCTCCTTTCCAAATTCAATTACCTCCTGTGATTGTCTTATCTTGGGGCAGGGATTACTAGTGAAAGAGTGGTATCAGCAGGGCAAGTCTCATGGGAGGGGTCCCAAGATCCCCCCATTCTATCTACCTTCCTCATATTTTCTTGAAAGATGTGATCCCCACAAATCTTTATGGGAAGCTGGGAAGCTGAAGATCTCGTCTTCTGTATCTGCTTCCTGCTGAAGATGGTCGTTGTCCCTACCTATTGGGGATCCATGGAGCTCTCACTCTATCTGACCTAAAGGAGGAAGGGGTCTCAAGATCCTCCATGTTGACTCCTTTGGTCATATGAGCTGGAAGCCTTGCCAGGTGACATCTGCATTCCAAAAGCTCCTAGATAAGGAGAATCAGACCCAGTCAGTAAGTTCAAAAGCTTTGGCCTAAAATGTAGGCTTCAAAGCCATCACTGCAGGGTGGTTACATGACCAAAGATTTGTTTTAGCCCTTTGGACTCTGCATCCTGCTGATTTTGGTCTCCATGGCTACCAAGGTGCAACTGCCTGTCCAGGAATGGCTTAGGGATTATACAATTAACAAACAGAGATTCACAGTGGCAAGGATGATTAGCTAAAATCTAGCACTCCCAGCTAAGTAAAGTTTTATTATTACATATCACAAATTTTAGGATGGCTAACCAGGGCTGGAGACAGACATTTTAGAAATACAATTAGCAAACACAAGTTACAAGTTCTTCTCTGAATGATTAGCTCAAACTGGGACAAAGGACATCTGGGAGATACAGGGTAAAAGCCTATTGTTTAAGTTTTGGGGTAATTGTCTAAAGTGGGAGGCAGAATGAAGATATTCCATGATTCAAGTTAGGAGCAATCTGTTGTTTAAACTAGAGTTAAAGGAAAACTGATTGAGAAGATGATTAAGGCTATGGATTAGGGAAAAGGTGAAACTGAGAGCTAAAGAACTAGAACAGGAGTCTTTAGTGAAGTGGGGGGATGGCTACTGTTTGGCCCAGATCTTCTCCCACCTTGCCAGTTGCCAATAGTCTTTTGGTCTCAGCCCTCTCGATCCCCTCCCCTTTCTACTCCTTTGTTCCCAGGGTGAGTATTTTTGGCAAATCTCTACTCTACTTTGGGCCTCCCATCTACTGTCATTCTATAATCATCCAGACACCTGGCTCTTGTTTCTTTGGAGGGCTTTTTTCCCGGTGATGACTGGGAAAGAGACCACCCCTACGCTTTCACTGGAGGAATCTAGACAGCAACGAGGACGCTTTTTGCCTCTTTTTTCCTCACTGGTCGCCTAATTATATGCATCCTCTATGGCCTAATGGGCTCCTTGTATTCTAAAGCCCCTTGGAACACGCCACTGGGCTGTCTCCTTGCCAATCTCAAGCCTCTTGGACTGGCAGGTGAAATTAAGCCTAAGTGACTAATTTTTCTTTGCAACATGGCCTGGTCACAATATCAGCTCAATAGTCAGTCTCAATGGCCTGAAAATGGGAACTTTGATTTCAATATTCTCATGGACTTAGACAATTTTTGTCACTGTGCTGGCAAGGACTCTGAGACTCCTTATGTACAAGCTTTTTTTACTCTCTGCTCTCATCCTTCCCTCTGCCAAATTTGTTCTACATTCAGATTCTTCTAGTTTTTAAATCTAAGCCACCAACTCAATCCCCTCCTTCTCGGGCATCAACCCTTCCTCCTCCCGAAGTCCCTTTTGAGCTGACTGACCACGTAGCCCCCATGGGCTCCGCTGCTCTGCAACAACCCTCAATAACCTCCAGCCCCCGTGCCTGATGCCCAAGCTATTCCCCTTCCTGATCCTAACCTGCCACCATCTCCGCCTCATACACACTCAAGACACCGCTCTACTTCCTCCCATCCCCCTCCCGCTGGAACTTTCCCCTTGTGCGAAGTTCCAGGGCTGAGGGAATTGTTCAAGTTCATGTTCCTTTCTCTCTAGCAGACCTTCCTCAAATTGAAAAATGCCTAGGTTCTTTCTCCTCCGACCCGGACACTTTTATTAAAGAATTTAGATACATTTCCCAGTCTTACAACATTACTTACTATAATATCTTCATTATCCTTATCTCTACCCTACCCCCTACTGAGAGAGAGAGTGCGGGTCTGGACTACTGCACAACAAGTTACTGACGAAGCCCATGCTCAAAACCCTCATTTTCCCCTTGGGGCAGTGGCAGTGACAGAGGAGGCCCTGTCTTGGGGTGTTATTCACCCCATATGCAGGTGTCTGCCCTATCTAACATGCCTGTTTTTGTGCAAGGCTCTTCCCCGCAATAAAGCAATAAATCCCTCCTGCCCTAGTGCAAGGATGCTCCCTGCAATAAAACAATAAATCCTAAATTCTTTTTTCTGTGAGCCAGGAGAAAAGCCAATAGAATAGGGATCTGACAAGCAAAGGACATTTATGAAGCTTAAAGAAGAACTGCCCCACCTGGGAATCCTGAAGACATTCTTAGCCCTTCCCATACCCAGAGCGGGACCCTATACCTCACAATCCCATATTCTCTTTTGCCTTCTGGGAAAATGGCAAGAACAGAGGGCACTCTTAGGGTACAGGTGCCCTTCTCAATATCAGATATCCAGCAATGTAAGGAAAATAAGGTAAAGCAAAGAAAAAGTTTATTGAAAGGGAAAATACACTCCAAAGAGATAAGAGCAAACTTGAGCAAGCACATAGCTCAAGAGCCCCGATTAACAAGGCTGTGGTAACTTTATTCTCTTTGGCCTGTGGGAAAGTCCTGCCTCACCTAGGCAGAGAACTTCTTTGCTTAGCACCTGTGAGATAGGGGAATGATATTATCTTTTCTTACTGCATGGGCGTATCAGACAAATCAGTCATGCTATATATATAAGGTAATAAAGCATATTAGGATATGTTGGGGGATAAGGATGATCTGGATAGAAATTTAATTTCTCCTTGAAGCTGGCCAAGCTCAGCTAAGCTTGTGTCCCAAGGTCAGGACTACTATTTCACGAAGAGGCAAGAGTAGCCCCATCAACTCTGATTTTGCAGCTTGCTAAATTAAGCTAAACTTTGTTCTTGTTAAACACCATCCCCCCAAAGCTGTTTTTTGTTAACTCTTTTCTTGTCCTTAACTGCCTACCTCATACTGGTATGAGAAACTGGAGCTCAGGAATTGGTCTGGGGGGAAGAAAAGGAAAAAGAGAAAGCACTTTAAAAATTGAGCCTCTCTCAGGTAAGCATTTTAACTTCCTTGGAGCTGTGGAAAACAAATAGAAGACCTTCTGTCCTCTTTGGAATTGCTAATGGTTCTTTTGTGTTTGTAAAATTGCCAGTAAAGGTCTTAATTGTTTGCCTTTTTAGTTGTGGGGGTGGGGTGGGGAATTAAGGTTCTGAGGGTTGTAAATGGTAATTAATATAAGAAAGAAAGATGTATGTTTTTAAAAAGGTATAAAGTATGAAAATACATTTTTGAAGGAACTGAGGGAGAACAGTTTGTCATAAAGATGATTATTTCTGGATGAGTACAAAGAAATGGACAGACTAAGGGAAATTAGGGGAAGTTGTGGAGGGTTTCTGAAAAAAAGCCTCGAAGTTATGACATGTAGTTAAATTGAACAAGCTTAAGATCCCTCTGACCCACTGTTACATCCCTGATGAGAAGGCTCAGATCTTAAGGGAAGGACAAAAGAATTTATTTCAATGTCATTAGCAACCAAGACAGGAAAAATGAGGAAAAAAGGAACAGTGAGATGGGAAACAAGACTAGAGACAGGCCAGACTTTTGGCCAGTTACAGAGACCAAGGCTAAAGCCACCTCAGGGCCACCCCAGACACCCCAGAAAAGGAATGCCAGATAAAGGAGGCTGCTTTGGGTGCAGAAGCCCAGACCTCTGAAACAAGAAGCACCCTAGTCCTCCAAAGCAGCTGTGCCCCCTATGAAAGCCTACAGGGCACAAGAGGATGCATTGCTCCCTGTTCTGAAGGGAGCAGGGACCAACTGCTTCTCCACAAATGACTGAGATCAACTGACAGGGCCTACAATAACCAGCAGCTCCCAATAAAGAGGAGACCACCATGATGACAGGGGAGAAACTATGGGTGACCTTTGACATGGCAGGCAAGCCTGTTAGTTTCTTGATTAATATTTATTCTGACTTGGCCACTCACTCTGGACCTAATGTTCTGCTCCCCGTTTTCGACCCCCACAGCGACCAAGAGACCCACTCCGACATAAATACAAAAAGAGACTTTATTGCTACAAGCTCGAGCTCGGTCCGTCCACCCTCCAATGCAGCAGAGAGAGAACGGCCCCAAACCTGGATAGGCCAGGGAATTTAAAGGAAAAAATTGCAGGCGGGTGGGGTGACATGCCGTGGCATTACTGGGTAGGTGGAGGGACATGGGGTGGGAAGCAGGAACTGGGTGAACGCTGAGGTTTTTCCTAATAAGGGAAGTAGTCTGCTGTGCTCTTAAGTTTCGCTTCTCTCGAAATGGCAGCTATCTGTCAAAATGGAGTCTCCTAGGCCCCACACTAATTCCTCTAAAACCTTCTTAGGTGTACAAATAAATTTAGGTTCATACTCGGTCTGTTTCTTGCCAATGGCCTATACCCAAGAAATAAATAAATAAATAAGTAAAAGGAGCCAATCACTATTGTTTTAATGTTTCAGCTGATAAGAATTTGAATTACAGCTCCTCTACTTCAGTTGTGCAAATGCAACCTCTCAGGCCATTTGTGCCATGGGAGAGGAACTAAGACAGGTCAGGGAGGCCATCCTTGAGGGCAGAACTGCTATAGATTGCCTGCTGTTGAGGCACAATCGTAGATATGAAAAATGTAAAAGGCTATGTTGTTTTAACTTAGATAACTCACAGTTAATTTAAGGAAAGTCAAAGTTGTAACAGAATGACCAATATCAAAGAGAAGGACTTTTCAGCTTTGATCTTTCTTCCCTTACTTCTTGGCTTCCCAAACTTGCTGGCTTGAAAGAAGTGTTTCTCATCTTGCTTTCATTTATCCTCACAGGAATCATGTCTTGCTGATGCATTCAATGCGCTCCAATTTGCAGATCTCTCGCTAGCTGGATGCTAAAGGCTAAAGTCAACGAAAGACTAAAATTTTCCTCCAGTGACCTGATGACCAATTTGACCTTAAGGACCATCAGGCTACAACTGACAGCCCGGCAAGGCTTCCAGCCCATCTCGCCCAAAGAAGGATATCTGTTGGTGTTGGCAGGTGTTTTACCAAGTTTTTACAGTCTCGGATGCAGGCCTTCATTAATCAAAAGGTCACCAAACTCTATATGAATGCTGTCCCAGCATCCCACCAGCCTTTACTCCCCGATCAATGCCCCATTACAGCAGGAATTATAGCTAGAAGAGCCTAGACCTTCGCTCCTTTCTCGTATAACAAAAGGCTGAAAATAATGGACTCAGCCTAAAATGGCTCTTGAACCGTTATCTTATTCAGTTCACCGCTCCCTCCCTTTCCTTGTCTTACAAGGGTTCAGGTCAGCTCGGGAAACCGAAACCTATCTTTGACCAATCAGACATAACCACCTATACTCTCCTCTGCATTTGTCTACCATAACCCCTTACCTATATATCTTCCCCTCCTCATGATCGGGGCTGCTGCTTTTCCTCCCTTTGTGAGGCAGCCTGGCAGTGTGCCTAATGAAGCTTGTTACTATTGCCTGGCATTTTGGTTCATATCTCTAACATGTCTCAGTGTCTCTGGATCCTTCAGTGTCTCTTTCTGGGTCTGTCTGTGTCTCTTTTCTCTGGTTCTCTAAATTTTTTGCATATTTATTATTATTTTTATTTATTGGGGTGATATTGATTAGTAAAAATTACAGACGTCCCAGGTGCACAATTCTACATCTTCTATGTGTTGTATTATGTATTTATCACCTGTAGTCAGTTCTCTTTCCATCACCATTTATTTGTATCACTGTCACTTTTCCCCACCTCCCTCTCCGCTTACCCTCAGGTAACTACTAAATTATTGACTGTGTCCATGAGATTTGTTTCTTTGTTGTTTTTGATTCTATCTTAATAACCAAACTAAATTTCTCCATCCTTTTCCCTTATTTTACCCACTCTCCCATCCCTCCTCCCATCTTTGAGAAATCCCTCTAACATTCTTTGTAGTACTGATTTGGTGATATTTAACTTTTTCTTATCTGAGAAGCTCTTTATCTGTCCTTTAATAATGTATCCTTGCTGGATACATTATTCTTGGTTGTAGATGCTTGGTTTTCATCATGTTGAATATTTTCTGCCAATCCCTTCTGGCCTGTAAATTTTCTGGTGAGAAATCAGCTGAGAGTTGAATGAGTGTCTCTTTATAAGTTACTGTTTGCATTTCTCTTGCTGTTTTTAGAATTTTCTCTTTTTCTTTAACTTTTGCCATTTTAATTATGATGTGTCTTGGTGTGTTCTTATTTGGGATCATCTTGTTTGGGATTCTCTGTGCATCCTGTACTTGTATGTCTATTTCCTTCACCAGGTTAGGAAAATTTTCAGTCATTTTTTTTCTTCAAATAATTTCTTGATCCTTTGCTTTTCCTCTTTACCTTCTGAGACACCTATTATTCTGATACTCTTCTGCTTAACCTTATCCCAGAAGAATCTCAAATCATCCTCATTTTTCTAGATTTTCATATCTATCTGTTCTAAATGGGTATTTTCTGTTGGCCTTTCTTGCACACCACTGCTTTGTGCTTCTATTGTATCTAGTTTGGTGACTTTTATTCCATTCTTCATTTTAGTAATGTTATTATCTCTGCCTGATTCTTTATAATGGTAAGTCTTCTTTAATGCTTGTTATCTCTCTGTTGAAATTATCATTCAGTTCCTTAAACATTTTTATAATCATTGCTTTGAGCTCAATTTCTGTTGGGTCATCTGTCCCCATCTCTTTAATTCTCTGCTTTCTTATTTTTTGCAGCCTCTCTGGAACTTCCCAGCTGTAAGTTTTTTGGTGTTTGCTTCTGATACTGGGTGGGTAGAGTTCTGTGGAGGAGGGGCATTTGCAGCTTTGTTTTCTTCCCATGTCTCCAGGGATCATACAGGGAGTTTGAGCATGATTGAACCTTTCTGTTCTGAGTTTGCCCTGTGCGCAGATTCTGCCCTGAGCTTTGGGGTCAATCCTGTATGCTGGTATTTCAGATCATCCTGGTTGTGGGCTGAGAAATGCTCATGAGGCCCCCTCTCTCCTTCTCCTTCCTGGCTGGAGTGTGCACTGCAGCTCCTCACCACCCAGCCACTCCTTCTCCTCAGGGAACTGGAGTAAGGTCTGCACCTGCTGGAGCCAAAGTGAGGTGGGTGCAGTGTCTCACATTCCCACATATGGGCCTCCTTTCCTCTGTCCCATAGACCAAATGAGGTCTGGAGTGCTCTCTTGCCGCCCTCTTCCTCCTCCCTCCCCCAGTGGTAGAGTCCCAAGTGGGGACTCCCGTGGCTGCATTCCCACTTTTCTCTTCATTTTTTAATTTTTATTTTTATTTAACCCTGTGCCCACCTGTAGGTGCCTTGATAAGATGCATGGGTTTCTTAGGGGTGATTGTGTGATGTGTAAAGTGTCCTTGGTTGAGGTGTAGGTGTTTTATTAGTTGTAATCTCCAGAGGAGTTTTTCGGAGGTTCCTCTTATGCCATTTTGTTGCATGTCCACATCTTTATTTCTGTATCTTTGCTATTATCTCAGTGTCTCTCAATGCCTCCCTACGTTTGCTTGTCTCCCAGAAATTTCCATGGCTCCAGATGTCTCTTTTGTGTCTCCCTCCAGGTCAGGCCCAGCAAATCCCCCACCTCAGGCCACAGTCCCACCAGGCATGAAACCAATAGTTAGCCCATCATTATCCAGCCAGGGCCCTACTGGGGCCTGACCTCTGAGTCATGCAGGTAAGGGTGCAGGATTCCGAGGCAGTTTTCATTTGTGGAAGAGCCCAGCCCACCCCCACTAGCCAGAAGGTGGCAGTCAGACTCTTTGAGTATTATTTCTGCCTTCCCTGCCCCTCTTACCCCTGAGACACTCCCAGGTAAGGGGGAGTAGAGTTTGGGTATTAGAAAATTTGTTCACCTTGAAGTTTTCTTTAAAAACCAGGACAAGCCCACTAATTCTCATGACATTTAAGTTACTAGTGTGCTAGATGTTTTCTCTACTCTAACTTGGGGATGATCATTTTCCTCAGGAGGTAATTTGAAATAAGGTGTTTTCCTGTTATGTACTGAGTGCTCAATGCCAATTCAATACCATTAGCATCACATTCTCCTATTTCTCATCCTTTCTCACAGTGGCTGGTGCTGTCCCTTGGGTGTGTGTTCATTCTGGCACCCTCAACACAGGACTGGACAGTCCCATACCTGACTCGACCTAATGAGCTTTTGGTGGGAAAAATGTTTCATAGTGTCCTGGTGCCTTAACAAATGTACTTCACTATTAAATATCTGAGTACATACTTATTGCATCATTGTATATATCTTATATATCAAGAAATGTGGGAAATGTTCTACATATAGGGTCCATTTAAACACTACATTTAATCAGTATACATATTAATACCTGTATATGGGGGCATATATACAAACACATGCCTTTGACAATCTCCTAAGATAGATATGTGTGTATACTTGGGCTGTCCAGAAAAAAATCCAGCCACAAATGCCTCTAGTTTTCATATTACATGGCAGGATACTTTCTGGACAGCCATTGTATATGCATATCAATAGAATTTCTCCCCTTAGAATTAATTTTAGCACTATAGTAGGCAGAGATTTTGGTGAAAAAAGAAAGGAGTCTATATTTAAAAGCTAATTTCTAAATACTCAAAGAAAAGTAATTATGTCACTTTCTACCAGTCTCAAGTTGCATCTGAAATGCTCTCTCCCTTTTAACGATAAGATACCATCCTTTTGGCAGAACCCAAGATCTAGCCACAGCAGGTGGATCTTCACAGAAGCAGAGGGGCAGCCTCTTGTCACCAGAGCAATCCAAGAGCTGAGTATGCAGGCACTCCTGGCTTTTGCTTATGATTCCCCTCTCCCCTGGCTGCTAAGCCTCAGGCATTAGGTGCTGGGCACCACTCCACCACACCTAGCCACCCTGGCTGGTTCCTGCTCCAGAGAGAGAGAAAGTAAGTTTTTGCCCTTCTTTCTTTTAAATCTCCCATTGTGCTTTCATGTGCACCCAGAAGTGTTCAACTTTCTAGCCAATCCCTGTTTAGGTTGGCTGTTTAGCATCCTCCCTTTCCACCATGCCCTGGAAGGGAGTAAGAGGGTCTTTTCCTCTGTCACTCACATTCTCACCTGAGGGATGTGTCTTTGCACCTATTGCCCCAGCCCACAGTGCTATCATGGTTTGGGAGGGTGAGGACAAGATCTATCAGGCATCTCGCCCCAGGAAACTTCCTCCTATCAGCCCCTCTCTTCATGCTGGTAACAATTTTCCTCCTTTAACACTTGTGGATCCGTGTAATCTTACAAGGGAAAATGGGCAAAGATCTCACTCTTCTGTAGCTACTTCCTTCGGGCCAAAGGCACCGTCTTACCTATTCCCAGGTCCAGAGAACAAACAAAGGGATTCAAAATGTAAGGAAACTTTCATGAGAGGGAGGAGGATCTTTCTTACAATATACAGGTTGGTTGGTGTTCCAGAGAGGTGGTGTGTGCCATGTCCTAAGAATGGCACCACTGGACAGGTTGGCATCCCTGTATTCTAGAGGTGACAAATTTGGCAAGAAGGTTAGAAGGCATAATCATAACCATTGGAAAGGTAAAGAGAAAATGACAAAGAACAAAGAAAACTTTATCTTTTAAATTGTCCATCAAAATTGCATTTCCATGCCTTATGTTTACAATTGCTCATGCCATACATTTTCCCCCAACTTAATGTGAAGTTTTAACTCTTAGAAACCTCAATTTAAGAAACAAACAAGTAAACAAACAAAAAAACCAGAAGCAAACCAAAGTCTAAGGCAAAAACAGTTTCAAGAAAAAGTGAGGGGCGAGTACTTGTCTGAGAATCTTGTCTCACACCAACCAGCACACACAAACCAGTTTCATAAATGACTTCTCACGAGGTCACACAAGCCCAATATGACAGAGACATGCCCTGACATCAGCTGGTATGCCAAGCAGCACCACAGATCACCTCTCACTAGGACAGATGAACCTCTTATGGCAAAAACATGCTTTTAGATCAGCCAGCATGCCAGCCAGCACCACAGACAACCTCTGCTAAGTTGCACAATCCCATTACAGAAGAGGCATGCTCTTACATCTGCTGGTGTGCCAACCAGAGTCACAGATTACCTCTAACTAGTTCACACAAGCTCATTACAACAGAGATATATATATATACCCTTATATCAGCTGGTGCACCAACCAGCACCATGGCCCAGAGCTCCAAACTGTAGAGACGGAGGATTCCCGATGTACACAAAATGGTAAAGTTCAAACTAAGTCCCCAAAAGATAAAAATAACAAGTAAAGAATAACTGTAAACAAGAACTGAGGTTTCAAGTTTAAAACTTTCACAACCTTCCACATACCTTTACAACTTTCTATGTTTACACTTATTTAGCAGTAACCATTTTAGGACAAATTACCTTTTTTTCTTAGTTTTTTAGTTTTCAAAAATGTGTTTCCATACCTCATACTTTCTTACACATACATAATATAAAATGAAATAAAGTATAATAAGAAACACTGTCATTTTGACATAAGGGCCACTGTCCTTTTCCAAAAGAGAACTTTTAAATATCTTCAGGAATGCATATCCAGCTTTCCCTTTCAGCATCAACCACAGCAGCAG
>PVJL010012324.1:0-28108 GCA_004026885.1 Lyroderma lyra
AAGCTTTTTAGTTTAATATAATCCCATTCATTTATTTTTGCTTTTACTTCCCTTGCCTTTGAGGTCAGGTTCATGAAGTCTTCCTTGAGTCCTAGGTCTATAAGTTTAGTACCTATGTCTTCTTCTATACAGTTTATTGTTGCAGGTCTTATATGAAGCTCTTTAATCCATTTTGAGTTAATTTTTGTATATGGAGAGAGTTCATAGCTCAGGCTCATTCTTTTGCATATGTTTTTCCAGTTTTCCCAGCACCACCTACTAAAGAGGCTGTCTTTTCCTCATTGTATGTTTTTTGCTCCTTTATCAAAAATTATTTGTCCATAAATTTGTGGATTTATTTCTGGGTTTTCAAGGAACAGAACTGAAAACTCAGGCTTCTTCTTAAATGCACTTTATTTAACTTCTTCTCGTCTTGTGGAAAAATAAAATCCAGACTCCAGTGATGGACACAAAGTTCAATAACCATGGATCACTTTTGTATTTCCTACTGCAAAATGGATATCAAGTGCAGCTTAAATCGAGGTGCAACCATGGTAGTTATATTAAGAAAAATGATAGTAATATTTAATATTCTACATAAATATGTAAAAAGGATGAGGAGCCTAATGCGATCTATGGGGAAACTATCAAGCAAAAAAGCAACACAAAGTTTTAAAAAACTAGGAAAAATATTTGGAGGAAATTCCAATTTTATTCACATTACATTTAAAAGGAATTAATTACTTTATCTTATGTGACTAATTCTTATCAAATTGAAAATGCAATATACTCATATGCCCATAAGGTAGTAGTATTTTTTAAAATTTATCTCATAAGTATTATTATAAATTTATTATATTCTGTCACAACTGATGCTGCCAATAGACACAGCAGTTATGACTTGGAGGGTACTATGCAAACCACCTGATCAAGCCCCCTCATTTATAAAGGAAGAAACCAAAGCCTAAGGGCATTCATTGAAAAACCTGGCAAATCCCCAGGACTCCTGACCAGCCAGTGTGTCTGCTTTTACCCCTGACCTGTGAAATTGTCTTGACTTGCCAAGTCCACTTGGCCACTGCAATAGTCTACCTCACAAAATAGATTCTCAGTAGATAACATTAAGGCACTAACTTTAACATAGTGAATTGTTTTTCTATGCACAAGAACTCATTCTTATTCAGTGAACACTCAACCCTCTGTTTTGAACACCCAGACAACCATCCATATCCTTTCTCATACCCACATGGTTATCACAGGAGTGA
Organism: Lyroderma lyra; assembly: GCA_004026885.1. Taxonomy (NCBI): domain Eukaryota; kingdom Metazoa; phylum Chordata; class Mammalia; order Chiroptera; family Megadermatidae; genus Lyroderma; species Lyroderma lyra. Next base: position 1,245 of record PVJL010012324.1, read on the forward strand.
GGATTCTATATACTCTGACCCTATTTCCTGGGAACCAGAGTTCCCATGTTTCTGCTTGGTTTATGGCTGGACCCAGCTCCAAGCAAGTGAAGTGAATTTCTCTTCCAGGGTTAAACTTAGGCCCATTGTGCTGGACTCCCCTTACTATGGAGTGATGAAACATAAAGAATGAACATAGTCAGTGACTACTATAATTTGGCCTGCAGGAAGAAGAGGTGCTTACCAGACAGAGAGATAAGAAACAGTGAGGTGATGGCAGCATCATTAACCTGGGTTTTCACTATGCCACAGGCTTTGTTCTCTGGAGTGTACTGTAGTATTTTGAAAACAAAGCTCCCATTTTGCCAGAAGTGGGTATAATATTTAAAAATATAATAACCCAGGTAAAACTTTTAATTTTGTTATTAACCTATCTGAGGAAACTGATAATCCTGGCAGTGCACAACAACAGGTCAACAAATAGGATCACAACTGAAAGTCAACTTTCCAGTCAACACAAGAAAGAAACAACTTTTATCTTTTTCTGTAGGTTGTTTAGGCATAAAGACCCACATCTGGGGCTGAGATGTGCCTCTAACTGAATACAACTTTTGTCCCCAAATGTAGCTGGAGAAGGAGCCAAAATGTGAGGAAGAAGAGAAGGGAAGACTGATATTTCCTTGGGGATATTGTTTGTTTCTTTTGTGTTGTTGTTGTTGTTGTTGTTATGGTTGTTGTTTTGGTGGTTCCCTGGCTGAGAATCATACACAGGCCACAGCGTTCAGAGTGCTGAGGTCTAGCCACTACACCACCAGGTAAGCCCTTCCCTTGAGTTTTGACTGTCTTCTTACTTTCAAAAAAATTCAGACAGCCTAAAACAAGGATTGTATTTTTTTATATCACACAAAATAACTTAAATCCATGCTAACAATTCATATTTTGCTTACTATTTTTGAGCTATTTTTACTAATCTCACAATAGTAGGTGGTTTTAAGTACACTTATTTTCCTAACAAATAGGCTTGAACTCTTACAGAGAGAAAGAAGATAAGTTTGGGTGGCAAAAAATAAAAACCACCTCTATTTCTGCTCAGAAGAACTGTTTGGAATGCCATCTGTTTTCAGTAAGCAAAAACTATAGTATACACACTGAATTCCCAACATATAATGAACATTTTTCCCTTCTCTTTTGAACCCAAGCAGGGGTCAGAAGCCAAGGTAGCTTTTCTGGAAACTTCAGAAAGAAGAATGTTCTTTACATCCACCTGCAGAGTAGAAAAGTTAGCACTGAGTCAAACTGTTAACCACAGTTATTAAAGAGAGATGAAGATTATCTAGTTAGATTATTCCTGAGAGAATTTGCCTGATGCAGTCTTCTTCTCAATTACTGCCTTCAATGCAGATTATTGAGTAGAACTGACACTGTTCTCACAGAAAATACTCTGCAGTTTTTAAAAAGTGCATGAAAGTTGACTTTGCTACAAACTTCGACCTATAGTCACTTAATTTATTTTAAATTATTAACATATGTTTTTACAGTTTTGCCAGCACCACTTACTAAAGAGGCTGTCTTTTCTCCATTGTATGTTTTTTGCTCCTTTATCAAAAATTATTTGTCCATACATTTGTGGGGTTATTTCTGGGTTTTCAGTTAAAGTCCATTGGTCTATATTTCTGTTCTTCTGCCAGTACCAAGCTGTTTTGACTATTGATGCTTTGTAATATAAAAAGAAGTCAGGAAGTGTAATGCCACCAGCTTTATTCTTTTCATGTAGTATTACTATGGCAATTTGAGGTCTTTTATGGTTCCATATAAATCTAATAATTCTTTTATCTATTTCATGAAAGTATGATTGTGGGATTTTGATGGGTATTGCATTAAATCAGTAGATTGCTTAGGGAAGAATGGCCATTTTAACAATATTAAGTCTTCGTATCCATGAACAGGGGATATTTTTCCACCTCATAAAGTCTATTCCAATTTCTTTCAAAAGTGTCTTATAGATTTCTGTGTATAAATCTGTCACGTTCTTTGTTAAGATAATTCCCAGGTATTTCATTATTTTTGTTGTGATAGCAAAAGGAATTGACTCCCTCATTTCTTTTTCTGAGGATTCATTGTTTGTATAAAGGAATGTTGTGGATTTTTGTACATTGATTTTGTATCCTGCGACTTTACTATATTCGTTAATTGTTTCTAATTGTATCCTGGTGGAATCTTTGGAATTTTTTATATAAAGGATCATGTCATCCGCAAATAGTGACAATTTGAACTCTTCTTTCCCAATTTGGATACCTTTGATTCCCTTCTCTTGCCTGACTGCTGTGGCTAGAACTTCCAGTAATATATTAAATAACAGTGGTGACAGGGGGCATCCCTGTCTTGTTTCTGATTTTAGGGGAATAGGTTTCAGCTTTTCCCCATTCAGTATGATGTTAGCCAAGGGTCTCTCATATATGGCCTTTATTATGTTGAGATACTTTCCTTCTATACCTATTTTATTTAGTGTTTGGATCATAAATGGATGTTGTACCTTGTCGAAAGCTTTCTCTGCATCAATTGAAATGACCATGTGGTCTTTATTTTTGGTTTGGTTTATGTGGTGTATCACATTGATTGATTTTCGTATGTTGAACCATCCTTGTGCTCCCGGGATGAATCTCACTTGATCATGATGTATGATCTTTTTGATGCATTGTTGTATTCTGTTTGTTAATATTTTGTTCAGGATTTTTGCATCTGTGTTCATCAGTGATATTGGTCTATAGTTTTCTTTTTTTGGTGTTGTCTTTGCCAGGCTTTGGTATTGGAGTAATGTTGGCCTCAAAGAATGAGTTAGGAAGTATTGCTTCTTCTTCAATTTTTTGGAAGAGTCTGAGGAGGATAGGTGTTAATTCTTCTTTGAATGCTTGGTAGAACTCGTTGGTGAAACCATCTGGTCCAGGGCTTCTGCCTTTAGGGAGATTTTGGATAGTCATTTCAATCTCGTTGCTATTGATTGGTCTCTTTAGATTATCCAGTTCTTCTAGGTTCAGTCTTTGTAGGCTATAAGTTTCTAGAAACTTATCCATTTCTTCTAGGTTGTTAAATTTCATGGCATAAAGTACTTTATAATATTTGGAAGTAAAAGCACAAATAAATGAATGGGACTATATCAAACTAAAAAGCCTGTGCACAGCAAAAGAAACCATCAACAAGGCAAAGAGACAGCAAACTGAATGGGAGAAAATATTTGCAAATAATGCATCAGATAAGGGTCTAATATCTAAAATATATAAAGAACTAATAAGACTTAACAACAACAAAAAAAACAATCCAATTGAAAAGTGGGCAGAAGAACTAAACAGACTCTTCTATCACAAAGAAATACAAATGGCCAGCAAGCATGTGATAAATGCACATCCTCACTAGCTATCAGGGAAATGCAAATCAAAACCACAATGATATACCACCTCACACCTGTAAGAATCAACAAGACAAGGAATCAGAAATGCTGGAGAGGATGTGGAGAAAAAGGATCTCTGGTACACTGCTGGTAGGAATGCAAACTGGTACAACCACTATGGAAGGCAGTGTGGAGGTTCCTCAGAAAATTGGGAATGGAGCTCCCATTTGACCCAGCAATCCCCCTTCTGGGGTTCTACCCAAAAAACTTGAAAACCTTTGACCGCAAAGATTTATGTACCCCAATGTTTATTGCAGCGCTGTTCACAGTGGCCAAAACATGGAAACAACAAAAGTGCCCTGCGACAGATGACTGGATAAAGAAGCTGTGGTACATATACACAATGGAATATTATTCAGCTATAAGAAAAGATGAAATACTGCCATTTGCAACAAAATGGATGGACCTGGAGATCATCATGCTAAGTGAAATAATCCAGACAGAATAAACAAAGAACTGTATGTCTTCACTCATATGCGGAATATAAAACTGAGAGCAAAGAAAAAAGAAATGAAGAAACAAATAACACATGTACACAATCAATATTTTAATATTTATTTGGGAATGAGTGAGTTAGGGAGGGGAGAAAGGGGAGGGGGTGGGAGAGGAGGGGGAAGCTAAATATAAGATGATGGAAAGAGAAATCACATTAGGTAGTGAACGTATTATACATCAAGTTGACAATACACTGTAGAATTGTATGCCTGAAACCTGTGTAGTCCTTGTTAACAGATGTCACCCCAATAAGTCTAACAATAAAAATGAATTAAAAATAAATATATAAAATAAAATAATTAACAATTTATTTTACTTACACGACAAAGATTTTTCAAGGAAAGATTAAAATCTGCTTTTTAAAGAAGCTTTATATCTCTCTGGCAAAAGCAGACTAGAGAGTAAAAGTGACTGTAACTCTTATAGCACTGTATTCTGAGCTCTAAGAAGTCTAATAGGAGTATTCATGTTTGCACACATGCCATCCAGGAACAGCAGAAAAAGGCCAGATTGAAAGAAAGTCACATTTTAAGTCTTTCCAGACATTTTAGTTGATAGAGAGTGTGTGTGTGTTTATGTGTGTGTGTGTGTGTGTGTGTGTGTGTGTGTGTGTGTGTGTGTTCCTAATTTTTCTTAACATAGATGTGACACTATTTTGTGAAAGGGTTTGGAGACATGGGCAAAAAAATATAAAGTGTATAAAATGGCAGTTAATTTCTCAAATCTGCATAATACACCCATTCTGTTAATACTGTGCTGGCTGGAATTGGCCTTCAGCTAATTAATGTATCAGAAAAGAGGAATAATGGGATGGCAGTTCCCTGATGGTGTAGTGGCTTAAGGCTTCGGTGCTGGTGCTGTCAGCTCTGCAGCCTGGGTTTGACTCCCAGCCAAGGAGCTACCCATATACCACAAAGCAAGAAAAAAAAAGAGGAATATTGGGGATTCCTTTGTGCTGTATTGGCTAGGTTCCAGCACTCTCAACTCTGCAGCCTGTGTTCAATTCCAAGTCAGGAATCTACCTCCCAGACCCCCCAAAAAACAAACAAACAAACAAATAAAAGAATAGTTATGAGAAGGAAACTTATTCTACAGAAGAGCGTTTTTTTTTTTCATTTTTATTGTTAAATGTATTGGGGTTTCATTAACAAAAATTATATAAGTTCTAGGTGTACAATTCTGCAGTGCATCATCTCTGTTTCTCAGTATATGTTCATCACCAAGAGTCAGTTCTCTTTCCATCAACATATATTTGACTCCCTCTCCTTCCTCTCCCACTGTCTTTCCCGCTTACCTCAGGGAACCACTGAAGTATTGACTGTATCCATGATTTTTTGTTTCTTTGTTACTTTCAGTTTTATATTCCACATATGAATGAAGTTACAGGGTCATTGTTCTTTCTGTCTAGCTTATTTTACTTAACATGATGATCTCAAGGTCTATCTATGTTGTCACAAATTGCAGTATTTCATCTTTTTTATAGCTGAGTAATATTCCATTATGTATATGTACCACAGTTTCTGTATCCAGTCATCTATCAAAGGGTACTTTGGTTGTTTCCATGACTTGGCCACTGTCAACAGTGTGGAACAGCTTTATTCCATTAGTTCTCTTATTCAAATTTTGGTGAATATATTTGGAAATATTTAACCAGTTGTTCAGACAATGATTTTTTTGCCCCTTCTAGGTACCTTACTTCAGACTGAAAAATATTTATTAATATTTGACTCTTTTCTGTCATTTAATACATCTCTCTGCTTTTATGAAAGGCATCTAGAAACACTTGAAATATTTTTAGGCAGTTTATATCCAGAAAGAGGTGAAACTGATTAATGATAATTAAACATTAAACAGTTTCCTTTCTCTTATAGTCTGAAATAAGCAATTTTCTTCACATGCCTCATGGCAGCAAATATATTTGAATGTGTAAGTAAAACATGTTCCAGTTCTAATGTGTGGGAAGTGGCTTTGCCAGACCACAATGACTTTAAGGCTGGAGACTACAGATGATCCTGAATTAAGAAACCAGAGATTTGTGATCATCTGAACTTAGCCCACAGACATTTGCTGGAGGGCAGTAAGCATATATCAGTATCTTCCCTTCAAAAATTTATCCTCTGTCTTTTCTCAAAATATTATTTATACAGGTCAGAAAGCCCTGATAAAAATAATTCACTAATAGAGGCCCTGAAACCTTTTCATTCATACCTGTAACTGGAGTTTAGCTACATGTACTTCTATCTTCAGAATAAAATTTTCTGCAGAAGTTCTTGAAGATACAGTAAGATTGAGCATGCATTTGCTTAATGAATTCTCTAGAAAGCTTTGTCAATTTTAAAATGTTTCCTCATGTATTTATTTACTAGTTATCAAGCAATGTATGAATTATTCAGCATTTTTCCATATTGCACTTAATGTCAGATAATTCTATAATGTCTCTAAGTTTCTTTCTCTTTTCACTATACTTTTCCTATTCAAAACATTTATTAAGTTTATATTTTTCAAAATTAATATTAACTTGGCTATGAAAAGAGTCATCTTCCACATGAAAAGTACAGAGTCAAAAGAGGCATTTTTCAATGTGAGAGAAAACCCTGAGCCAAAATACATGTCAGATTGACATTTCTTTTCTCAGCAAAAGCCCTGTTGCATCTGACATGTTGCAATATGTCTGGCCTCAGTCTTATGTAAAAACATATTCCCTGTCCTCCAGGAGTTGATATTGACTTTAGAGGTGACAGTGCACACACAAGAAAGCAAAAATTGTAAAAGAATGAGAATGAAACATAAGTAGTTTTCATCTACCTCCTTCATCTTTCTCTTAATAATTCAATTCTGCACATACATAGGGTATATGCTGGCCATGACACAGAAAGCAAAGAGGAAGGCAGCTCCTGCCCATAGTAGCTTGTATCTGGTGATTTAAGAATTTCTAGGTGTGACTGCAGAGAATAGAGAATATCTCTTCAGTTTGCTTCCATAATCATGCTGTGAGATGGTCTTCTGAGAGTTTCCATAATTGCTCTATCAATTTGATATTCCACAAATTAGTGGAGATTTCTAACATTCTGCAATCTGAACAACTGACAATCGTAAGTCAGTGTTAATTCCAAAACAAAAGAGTTGTAGCTAGATTTTTTGGTGGCTGTAGCAGTGCCTCTGCTGGCTAGAAGGCACAGATTTAGTAATGTGGGATACTCGAATTTACCTGGCTAGGTGTGCTATAATGGTAAAGCACTTCCTGCTGGGTATAGATGCCTGAAGCCATACATATTTCCCTCTTAATTATAGAAGACAGCTGTTTCAATAAACTTTTCAGGAAAATTTAACCTTATAATTACCTTTAGAAATGTTATGAGGATGTTCTTGAAGAATGAATTAATTGGTTTCCATAAGGTTTGTTCCTCAATCACTCAGCACTGGCTGAACATCCTTTTGGAGAAAAATCAAGTAGTTAGGAAATGAAAAACACAGCTCTCACTCTTTAAGAATTTACCATGTGAGAAGAAGTAAGAAAGAAGGAGATATGTTGATACATACAGTTGACCAATAAGCAAGTACCCAAAAATTGCAAATTAGAGAATCTTATTAATAACTATAATTGTGAAAGTTCTTCTGGACATGGGCTAAGATATCAGCATTTTTAAAAGTTGTGAGATAACGTGGTTAACAGGACTGAACAGTGCTAGTTTATACATTTCTGAGAAGCAAAATCCTCAAAGGAAAGTAAGTTTTTAAAGAGATGGAAGGGTGGTCATCTCTGTAATTTCAAAAAAAAAAACAAAAATAGCTTGTCCTGATGCTGGTTATGTGCAAGCCCTTCTAATTTCTAAAGCAGCACAGTGCCACAGAAAGAAAATGATCAGATAAAATAAGACCTAGTTCTGCCATACCAGGTGAGTCAAATTCTCCACATGCTCTCTCACACTTTGAAAGAGAAATGACACTTTTTTCTGGCTATATCAGAAGGCATCAAATGAAACATGTGAGTAAAAGCTTTGAAACCTAAGAGAGGTTATTCCTATGAAATTTCAAATTAAAGCCATAAACAAACAAAAAAATTATAGGGAGTTCCCTGATGGTGTAGTGGCTTAAGGCTTCGGCACTGGCGCTGTCAGCACTGCGGCCTGGGTTCGATTCCCAGCCAGGGAGCTACCCACATACCAAAAAGCAAAAATTGAAAAAAAAAAAAAAGTAAAAAAAAAATTATAGCAAACACAGGCCTGGAGCTTTGCCAAAATATTCAGGGGAAAGAATTGAGTGGATTAAAGGAAATAATGCCTCACAAGGGGCAGGAGTTGTTGCTCCTGGGGGACCACTGTGTTGAAAAATAACAATCTGACTCAACCAAGGTGAAGCAGAGTTCTGTAGATTTTAAAGAAAAGTGAGTACTTACACCAATGCACTGGATACTGTGGAAAGTGCCCTATCAGTTCTCTCATGCGTGCACCACAAATCTTTTGGGCCATAGTTCTTTGAGGTAATTGAAGACCTCTGTCTGTGACTACTGCTGTGACTTCCCAAATATCTTCCTGAGCAAAATTCCTAATTTCAATAAACACACTTCCAAACTAATTAAGTATAAATTGTACTGGGGATAGAATATTGTTTAGAAGGCATCTTAATGGCTGTTTATGAATAAAAAAATTAAAGTTATCAGTAATGAAATCTGGGGAGTATTTTGTTTTGAACATAACTTATTACCTTTTATTAGTGTGAGAAAACGAGAGTAAGTTTGAGAAAATGTTTACCTGCTGTTTCTTTTTAAACATGTCTCATGGCAATTTGTTTAAAACAATTTTACTTGTGTTGTCTTCAAAATTTTTCAGCATTTTCTAGAGAGAAAAACGTTATGAGACCAAATGGACCCCACTCAATTTTATCAAGTGATCATTTTGCTCAAGTTATTTACATATTCAAATCTTTGTTCCTTTTGAGAATAGTTTTAAGGAAATTCATTACAATAATTTACCATAGAATAATATAACCAAATAGACTTAAAAATGCATTTTCATGAAGTTTAACACTTACAATTTATAGAGACTCTTATGCAACACAAGTCTATTGAGGTTGTTTTTCTTCAGGACATGACCATAAACATACTAGAATTATTTCCAGGAGTATTTATAACATTCCAAGACCTTTACCTTTGAGTGATAATTTATTTTGATACTTTCTTGGCTAGGAATTGAACCCAGGCCACATATGATTTATAATTAGAATTATTAGGAATTACATATTATTTCACTGGCAGGGGGTGGGGGTGGCGGGATCACTCCCAGAATAAAAACATTTTTTATAATTCATTTTCTGTGTTACTAATAAGAAAGGTGTTAGTACTTAATTTTACATGTAGTCATTGATCTTCCCTTTTTTTAAATAGTAGAAACTTTATTTTTCACTTAAAAAGACTAAGTATGGGTTTAGGTTCAAGTAGGAGTTAAAGTAATCTAGCTTTAGCTGTATTCGGATATTTCCTCTGAAATATGATGAGAGGTGTTACAAATTGTAGGGCAAGGATTTCCTCTTAAATATTGAGATGCTGGAGTTCCCTGGTGGTGTAGTGGCTCGAGTTTGGTGCTGTCAACACTGCAACCTGGGTTCGATTTCTTTCTGAAAAAAAAAAAAAAGAATGAATGAAATGCTGCGCTGCTGCATCTTCCAATCTGATCTGCACTTTAGAGGTGTTATTCTTGCGCTCTTGTAATGTCTGTGGGGATATGCAGAATATTTGCCAACCTATTCTCCATACTCTTGTGTCATTGCCAAGGTTTCCAGGCTGGGCAGGTTTCAGCGGTGGTACACCCAATTGAAAAAAACACATGAGGAGCTGACATGGCGGACCATAAACACACCAGCAAGCAAGCAAGCTTTATTGTGCACCTGTGACTATATATATGAATTAAAACAAAATTGGCATCTGCCCAGTAGCAGTTGTTTGGGTTTTCAAGGTTACATAAGGCAGTACATGCACAGTAACTGTCAGCCCCAGGAACCAGGAATTCCTCAACCCCAGAAATGGACTGATTATACCAAGGTCAAGCCTGGTCAGCAGGCCTGGCTTTATTCCTTTACAGTGGGCCTGGCTGTAATTCTTTACAGTGGGCTTAGCTTTAACCTTCTGGGGACTGACACTCCACTCCTACAGGGACACCGCATGGGACTTTGCCCATAATGCATATCCTTGAGCCCACAGCCCACAGCAGCAATATAGGGAAGAGCAAAATACTACCAGACTGCTAGCAATAATTGCTAGGATTATTAGTATCCACCGCCAGGTGGATCCTAAGGAGTCCCACCAAGTTTGAGGGGCCAGCACATGGGTAACATTTTGACACAAGTGTGGGGACACCCAACCAGCAATGTGATTAGCAGCTAAATGATGTTGCTCTATACATAACGGGACATATTCCCATAGTTCCACATGTTCCCCCCACCACCCAACCCCACCCATTAGTCATTGCATAACCAAACAGAGGGTCTTGGTTATTATGGTCCTTGCGGAGCAAGTTGTCCACTGCCTGGCGACGTTGGTCCCACTTAGTGGTGCTGCTCCATGTATGTAACAATGTCCAGTTGTTGAGGGAAGCCAGTTGAATCCACCACGGAAGTCCCTCAGTTGCCTCCATTGGTATTTCTGTGGGAAACATTGTACACCTGAGCAAAAGTATGTGCCCAGGACAGGATACTATTGCTTGCTATTAGCCTGGGCAGTAGGACAAAGCAGATAGTGACACCGTTAAAGGAAGATCTTTACCTGCAGGTAAAATACAGGCAATGTGTCCATCTTGTGACAACAATGTGACTGGTAAGGGTTTTGCCCCTGGCCTATGATACCAGACTAGTTCCCCAAGAGTTTGGGGCCAAGGCTGCTCTAATAGTGTGATGAAATACAAAGGAAGGGGTCAGAGGGCAAGGACAAATGTTCCCTTTAGTATAGATCCTCTGGCACTCTACGGGAGAGTCACCTGTACAGAGAGGTGCCAGCGCCCCAACCATGGTGTCTGTAATGAATACCGCAACCAGCCCTCTACCGGATACCTTGTTGGATGGTTACAATATTAGGACATGTTATGACCTAACAGGTCAAAAGGGCAGCATAAATAGCAGCTGGCTGTTTTTCTGTAAGGGAATAGCGGGCTTCCACCCCTTTCCACAATTGAGACCAGAAATCAATGGGCACTTTACTAGTCCCATGTTTCTGCCCCAAGCCCCATACAAACCCATTGTCATACACTGACACTGTTAAAAGCAACGGAAGGGTGGTGTCAACCACCCATAGGGTTTGGGCTTGAGCCACTGCCTGCTTGGTGGCTCAAAATGACTGCTCTATCTCTGGAGTCCAATCCCAAAGAGCCTCTTGCCATATCAGACGATGCAAGGGGTGAGTTAAAGTGGATAAATGAGGAATAAACACTCTCCAATAACCCAACAAGCCCAAATAGGTCTGCAATTGCTTAACTGTTGTCGGCCCGGGATATGCCTGTATCTTATCTATGACTGTCTAAGGCATAATCTTAGTCTTACCCGACAAGACAACTCCCAAGAATTTGACAGACAACCCAGGCCCTTGGACCTTATCTTCGTTGACGGCCCACCCCCAGGTTTCCAGGGCTTCTCCTAGACTGGTGGCCGCAGTCTCGAGCTCTGCAAGAGAATCAGAGGTTAGCATTATATCATCAATGTAATGGAACAGATGCACCCCTGCTGGCTTCCACCAGGTGGCCAAGTCCTGAGCCACCAGTCTGTGGCACAGGGTGGGACTGTGCAGATATCCCTGGGGAAGCACCAGGAAAGTCCATTGTCGTCCTTCCCACATGAAGGCAAACTGCTCTTGACTTTCTGGCACTGTATCTATGGAGAAAAAGGCATTTGCCAGATCCACAACATGGTGTTATTGTCCCAGTTCATGTGTGAATTTGTCCATGAGAGCCATAACTTTGGGCACAGCTGCATACAATGGGAGCATCACTTTGATCAGCTCTCGATAGTCCACAGTCATTCACCAAGAGCCATCAGGCTTTTTCACAGGAGAATTGTAAGGGCTATGCATTGAGTGGATTATCTGGGCTTCTTCAAGCTTGAGAATGGTGTGCCCAATCTCTTCATGCTCTCGTGGTAGCCGATATTGCTTTGTATACACGACACGGGTAGCCTGGGACAATACCAAGATATCATGATGGGGTTGCCCCAGAACAATAGTCTTTACCACTCGTGTACACAGGCAAAACTCTCCCATCATCGTAGAAATCGCCAGTCCTTGCAGTACATCCACCCATAGAATATATTCTGCGATAGGGGAGATAAAGACTTAATACTCTTGTGGGTACAATTGCCCTATGCTCACGGTCACAACTACTTGTTTGTCCCATATCATCCGGCCTCCATATCACTACATGGTGGCTGTAGGAATTCTAAAGCGATCCAGATTTCCATACAGCAAAGTGCTATCGACTCCAGTGTCCACAAGGGATAGTACCCGAAGCATATTGGGGGGGGGCAGTAAATAGCAAGTTCAACATTTGGCTTTCGGTCCCCCGGGTCCCCTTTGTACCAGGTACCTTGGCCAGACCCCTAGTCTGGGTAAAAATTAGTCATTCTCAATTCCCGAATTGGGAGTGTAAAGCAGGCAGGGAAGTAAATTGCTGCTCAGGTTTCAGCTGCTTCCACAAAGCCAACAGCACTCCTGTAGGCTGATGCTCCATTTTCTCTCCGGCTACTCCTGCAGCTAATAGATCAAACTGCATCTGCTTTTGGTTCACTCTCACTGCAGGCTGAAGGCCACCCTTTTGAGCCACTTTATTCTTTGAACGTCCTTTGGGTGGGGCCCCCGTGGGGCCCTGTAGCGGCCACACCTGACCGCCTTTTTTCTTTTGCTTCACTTCCACATCCCCCAATTGATCTAGGGTGGCTGTTACTCCATGCACCCACCTATCTACATGGGGAGCCAGAAGAGCCGCCATAATCCCAAAAGTTCCTGGGGTTCCTGACACTAGGATGAGGTCCTTCATCCTAGTAGTGAAAACTTCCTCATCATCTGTCACAAGCCCATCTCCCATATGATTTGCACTAGGTCCGAGTACGTGGACCAGTTGCTCACAGTCTCAGGCAATTCACTGGCATCTGCCCAAACTATTCGGGCTGCTGCCATTATCCAATTGATCAGGGAATGATTCCCTGCCTCATGGTTAGTATGGGGAATACTTTGTAGCCTTTGCCTCAAGGAGGGAAGAACCGTAATAGAGGCCAGTTGGGACATTTTATCAGGGGATAGCTCGGTTTTTTTCGCCCCCTCATCCCATAATCTCAATAGCCAGCCCAGTACCATTTCCCTGTCCCTTTGCCGTACCTGCTCCATCAATTCCTCTAATTCAGTGGGTGAGTATGCTGCCTGGCCTGGGGGCCCCCTGTGACTGACCTCCTCGGCCCCATTTGCTGCTCCAGCTCGACCTTCTGTTGCACTAAGGGGCGAGCCTGCAATATAGATATCGGGCTACCTGCCCTGGAGGACTGTACAGACTCCCCCGAGCCCTGCAGCATACGTTCAGCAGCTGCCAGGCGCCCTTCCAGCCTTTCCTCCCAGCACAGCAACTGACGTACCTGTTGATCTTGCTCCTGCATCTCCCGGGTTGTGTGGCACAACACTGCCAGAAACATCCAGGCTACCAGGCCGGCCACCTTCCAGTGTGCTGGCAGAACATTCGGCTCTATAGATTTCAGGGCCTTCTTGATATCCTTAGGTATTGGCCTAATTTCATCCCAGTCTTCTGGAGCTGTCCATGTGGCCACTGGGTGCCATAGGGAGGTGGGAGGCCACATTTCTTTCACCCGGGGACCCTCAGAGACGCTGGGGGTAGTACTCACCTCATCTTGTGGACTGCACCAAATGTCATTGCCAAGGTTTTTAGGCAGGGCAAGTTTCAGCGTTGGTACACCCAATTGAAAAAACACACACGGAGCCGACATGGGGGACCATAAACACACCAGCAAGCAAGCAAGCTTTATTGCACACCTGTGACGCAATGTACATATTCAAACAAAAGTGGAATTTTGCCGCATCTGCCCAGTAGCAGTTGTTTGGGTTTTCATGGTTACATAAGGCAGTAAATATCAGCCCCAGGAATTCCTCAAACCCAGAATGGACTGATTATACCAAGGTCAAGTCTGGGCAGCAGGCCTGGCTTTAACACTTTACAGTGGGTCTGGCTGTAATTCTTTAGAGCGAGCTTAGCTTTAACCCTCTGGGGACTGACATCTTGCAATACTCTTTTGGTATCAGACCATACAGTTGATTCTTCTTCAGAGTAATCAATAAAGGAGAAGTTTTAGCTTGGGACTTGATTAGGCCACATGAGCTCAGAAAGAATAAAATTGAGGCTGGCACAGTTAAAGTGCAGTTTTTTATATTTTTAATAAGTTGTTCACTCGACTCAGCCTCTCAAATCCAGCCTGCCATATTCAGTCTTGGGAGCTGACTGATGTAAGGTGGTGCAGTGTTCCCACATTCCACTGTACACAAAGAGTCTCTGGACACCTCCACCTATCATAGACAAACACAAATTTTACTTCAATGGTCCTCTTTATAAATCCTAGGAGGAGAAAGTTCGAAGCAGCCTGGCAGAGAAGAGCACCAGTGACAAGCTTTTCTGACTGTGCCAATGCTTTGAGCCTCAGTTCCCAGGTTTCCATTTTAACCCTTGTTTCAGGTTTGCCCCTGCAGTTTTGTGGCACCATTCCCATTCTCACGAGGCAGCAGCACATCCTACAGGCTCTGCCAAGACCTCTCTTTGGGAGCCCTTGAGGGGTGTGATTCCTATTTGAAGCCTTTCTGAGGAAACAAAGTGAAAGGGCAGAGGCCTTTTGTATCTCACCCTCCCATCTCACTCCAACAAACTTCAGCACTGCAGCCCTGTGGCATTTCTTTTCCAAATCCCCAGAATAATGGCAGGGCAGTACATGAGTTAGCTAGAGAGGGATCAGGCTTCCTAGGTTTGTGCACCTCTGACCACAGCCCCAGCACTTCCTAGGAGCCCTGCCTGCACTGCACAGCTACACTTGCATTCTTTAGCCATTTTGACCCAACCCAGTCTTCCACATGTCACATTTTAGGTCTGGCCCAGTGACTGAGGGTGTGGTTCTCATGCTGTTCTTACTCAAAAAACAGCCTGGCCTCAGCCCCAACTGATTTCCTGAGCCCCTCTTCTTAGGAAGTGCAAGGAGAACTCAGAGGTCCTCTTTGGTGTTCTAGAAACTTCTGTATAGAAGAAAAGCCATCGACATCAGGAAGGACCACATCCTTACCTTCTTCTAGAGCCCCAGGAACCTTGTGAACATTGAACCACGTTGCCTTTCAGGGCAAGTGCAACAGAACTCAAACCTGAATGCCTTAGCCCTCCTTGTTCACCTTTGTGGGGTCAGCTGAGAACATTCTCTGCTGAACTGTCAGGCACCACACATGCGCAGGCCCAGTTCTCCCCAGTTGTAGCCCAGATCCAAGCTGGTGGGCTCCTAGTTTGGACTCCTAGTTTTGAAAGTTTATTCTGTGGCAACATCATCGCTGCTGCAACCACTTCCTTGTCTGGGTCTGGGTTCAGGTAACGGCAGCACATGGACAGGTGCACTGACCAGCACCTTCAGGCAGATCACTGGAAATTGTTAACAACTGTATCTTAGCTCTTGCTGAATACATTCATTCTCTCAATAAAATGTGAGATCACTTTATTTAAAAGGTTGGTACTATAGCTGGGAAGTTTGACTGCCACAATTGCAGAAATCTCCTGTAGGAGAAGACATACCTGGAGAAGGATGACCACCACTGCTACCTCAAATGCTTTGATAAGTTCTGTGCCAATACATACATGGATTGTGGCAAGCCCAACAGTGGACATTCCAAAGAGGTGCACTATAACAACAGCTATGGGCAGTACCCCTGCTTTTGCTGTACCAAGTGCCTTCACCTCTTGGCCAGTGAGATTTCTGTAGCCAAAAACAAGATTCTGTGCTACCTGTGCACCATGCTGGAAGACTCTCTGAAGTTCAAGGACAACTATAAGTTTTTTGAGGCAGAAGATCCAAGCATTGAGTACAAGGAGACCCTCTGGCACAAAGACTGCTTCATCTGCAGAAACTGTAAGGAAGTCATTGAAACTGGAAGCTCCATATCTAATGGGGAGGTGTTCTAATGTCCAACTTGCCACAAGGCCAAGTTTGTCAAACATTTCCTGAAGTGCAACAAGACTATATCATGTGGCAGAATCACTTACTAGGATTAGCACTGGCATGCTGAGTGCTTTGTGTGTGTTACCTACTCTAAAAAGCAGACTTACACTACTGTTGATGATCAGTATTATTGTGTGGATTGCTACACAAATTTTGTGGTCAAAGAGTGTGCTGGATGCAAGAACCCCATCACTAGATTTTGTAAGTGTTTCAACGTGGTGATGACCTTTGAAGAACAATCCTGGCACAACTACTGTTTCCACTGCAAAAAATGCTCCCTGAACCTAGCCAAAAAGCCCTTTGTTTTCCATCAGGAACAAGTATTTTGCCCTGATTGTTGCAAGACGCTGTAAAGTGTCAGGGGCTCCTGTCCTGTATAATAGAATTGGGTCTTATTCTTTGTGTCTCTGCTCTCTGTTCTGCACCATTTTTCAGGAAAGAGCAGCCATTAACTTCAAAGTTGCTTCTTCTATCTTTTGTTCCATTTTGCAGTATTACTTAAATAATGGCACACAGTCATCCCATTGGGGCTTAGCAAAAACAACTCTGCAGCAAAGATAACTTTGTCATGACTACAGTTAAAAACCATTAGGTTGACTCTCCTGCATGTATATTCTAGAGAAAAGAAGTGCTCACCATTTAGCTGTTTAGTAATGTAAGCAAGAAATCTAAGAGATACAGCTTCTACTTAGCTGCCCTTTGAAACTCAACTTAGACCCGCTGACATACAAAGATTGTAGTGGCAGCTCTAACACACTGCTCACCCTGTTCTGTGAGCAGAAAGAGCAGTTACTGTAATGCATGTTTTAATTTCCTCATCAAATCATTGCTCTTTTATTTTGTTTCCTTTTTTTAAAATGTAACATACATTTTCAGAAATATAATTTATTAACCTTTCCCCTTTACTAATATTTGAATTTCCTCTGTGGTGTGTTTCTGAATGTTCCTACTTTCAACCATGGAACATACATATGATTTGAAAAGTGTGGGCATATCTGAAAAGATGAACACAACTCAAAAGAGCAGCATCACAGCAAATAAGAACACGGCTGTCCTTTTTCCTTTTTAATTAATAATAGTTTTATTTTACTTAATAGTAACATAACTTATGAGTTTAGAGCCTTGCATAAAAATATTTAGCACCCCAAACATTTCTGCATTTTTTAAATCATTCTACAGAAATAACCCTAAATATCAAGAGAGGTAGCTGAGCAAGTTCCAGCATTGTCACTGAAGTGGATATTACATTTCCAAATAGTGATAAATTGAATTTCTTGTGAAATAGTAGTTGTGTGCTCTTTGTCCATGCATTAAATAGGCCCACCACATCCCTTCTCTTGTGATTGTTAGGATTGTTTCTCAAGAGCTTAGCTGAATGTCTGGGGGAATGAGAAGGCTACCATCTTCACAGGCAGAACCAGATTTCTAGGTAGTGCTTACCTGAAATGCAGGATCATCTAATTACTGTATTTTATTAAATTGTTATATCACAGAGTAGAATAAGACAATATCAAAAGTGAACATGTAATGACAATACATATTAACATTCTCATAGCTGTGGTTAGAAAAGCTAATGTCTCATTGCTGCATTTGTCATTAGCTATTATCATCTTATGATTCAGTGTATACTTATAGAAATACAGCAGCATATAAATACATAATAATAGAAAGTTTACTTGGTGGAACTTCCTATCATTGTCTCTGTGTCCTGTCTGCACTGATAAAAAAGTGTGAAAAAGTTGATACCCACCTTCTTTCCTTCAGACAAGTCTAACAATGCCAAAACTTGAAAGGGATGGTGAATATAGACAGTGTTGAGGTTGACAGACTTCTGTGGCAGGGCAGTGACAGGTTACTAACTTATGATAAGAGTTTGGGTACAATTATTAAAAATCACTCACCTAAGTCTTTAGAAAAATTATACACAAACACACCAAGCAACAATAAGTCGGGTTTTATGTGTGCTTCATTTAGAAAATGTTATGTTGTATTTTAGACCTCTACCTTACAAGCATCAAATTTAAGTATCAATCAGTTTGTGTGGTGCTTTGGGAAGTAAATTATTTCTGTGTGGAAACACCTGATAACACTTTACTTTTGGAAAGGTGAGTTCAATCTCTAAAATCACTAAATTATTGAAAAAAAGAAACCATGTACAGGTATGGATTTAGAACTTTGGGCCAGCAGAATCACTATGATGTTAATCTTTGGTTGGTCTTATTACTGAAAGAACCATAAAACTTTGAAACTTTGAAATGTAAAGATTTTATTTAAAAAGGCTTGAAAAACAAAGTATTGGAAATGAAACAAAAATCTATCACAAGCATAACAATGTTAAAGATGCAAGTGTCCCAGTGTTTTCTGTTCTGTTGACAAACTTAATGACACTATTGATTTGCTCATACTGAAACAAAATCCTGACATTTTTTCTCAAAAGAGGGGCAATACAACATTTCAGATGTCATATGTCATATGCCATTCATCATTATAGATGATATTATTAGTGCAATAACTTGGTTATAAGTTGTGCAGTCCCTTTTTTAATTCAAATATGTAAATATAAAGTTATTTCAGTAATTTTGGCGATGGCAAAATTTTAGATTTTTTTCCATAACATGAACAATTACAAGTAATTACTAAATGTATTCTGAATTAAATGCTAACACTAAGTTTTAATTTTGGGGGAAATGAGAGAACAAGTTTCATATCTAGATAAAACTCATCTAAGTTTTCTTAATAAGAGGAAGCTTTTTATTATTTAAGTGATGTTTTAGATAGTTTCTCTTCTTTATATATTCTGTTTCTTTTCTTTGATTCCAAAGTAGTTACTAGGCTTAGTGAAATTATCGCCCTTAAACCAGGGTCGGCAGCAATAGGTGCTCACCGAATACTATGTTTTCATGTCTATTTCCACTAGATTTCATGTCCTAGGAGTCAGGCACATTCTGTTATTAGAAAGGTGTCTGCCTAGTGTGAGTGAAGTTATTATACAGGAAGTTGACAATGCACTGTAGAATTGTACACCTGAAATCTATGTAATCCTTGCTAACAAATGTCACCCCAATAAGTTTAACAATAAATAAATAAATAAATAAATAAATAAATAAAAAGTGTCTCCACATATTGCCCCGACCCGCAGGGCAAAACAACGCAGGGCTAGGAGGATGAAAAGAGGGACAGGAGACACAAAGAGATGGAGGCAAGACAGGATTCTGATCAAGCCTCAAAATTTTATTTTTTTGTAACAGTAGTATATATACAGTAGGAACAAAGGGGGGGCAGGACTGCCTATAAAGTGAGGTAGTTGTCACTGTATAATTGGCTATAGTGCTGGATGGAGTGGTACCGTCATGTGTGTTGGGGCAGTACCTTAAGAAGTTGGTGCCCGCGGGCTAAAGTTTGATGCGCTTAACTAATCGCTTTTGTTTGGCGCGCACCCGCTGAGGTTCGGCGCACCTAGCTAATCCAGGAAGTAAACCCTGAATAAGGAAGGCCTCGTTCTTTCTTAATGCAAAGTCTGTATTTTTCCATGGCTCCCAACAACATATTGATACTTAATGTGTTTCACTTGATTGAGGAACACAACACACACACACACACACACACACACACACACACACACACACACACACATTCAGACACACACATAGACACACTGCCTTTATTTTATCCAGTTATGTAGTATGAAAAATAGAGGAATTAAGGGCTGGAATTTTCCAGAAAGTCATTGTACATTTCCCTGTGATTTACTTCAATGGCAGTTTTTAATATGTAGATGTTAACATCTAATTAGCACATATAAAACTTTACTTTATTTTAATTCAGCTAGAAGCTAACGGAAAAAATACATGTATTTTAAACTTAATAAAGTTTTGTTTTTTAAGCATGTGAATATATATTCTTATAATAATGAGATTTCTCTGAAATCCCAAATTAATAAAGGGAAACAGAACAGAATGGAAAATCAGATTTTCTACATTGGTCCTTTTGAGTCTTATATTTTATTTTATTTTAATTATTTATTTTTTCATTGGGGTGACATCTGTTAGCAAGGATTACATAGGTTTCAGGAATACAATTCTACAGTGCATTGTCAACTTGATGTATAATAAGTTCACCACCTAATGTGACTTCTCTTTCCATCACCTTATATTTAGCTTGCCCCCCTGCTCTCCCATCCCTTCCTCTTTCTCCCCTCCCTAACCCACTCACTCCCAAATAAACATTAAACTATTGATTATGTTCATGGATTATTTGTTTGTTCATTTCTTTTTTTCTTTGCATTCAGTTTTATATTCCTCATTTGAGTGAAGTCATACAGGTCTTTGTTTTTTTGTTTGTTTTTTTTTTTTCTGGGTCTGGCTTATTTCACTAAGCATGATGATCTCCAGGTCCATCCACTTTGTCGCAAACGGCAATATTTTATATTTTCTTATAGCTGAGTAATATTCCATTGTGTATATATACCACAGCTTCTTTATCAAGTCATCTGTCGCAGGGCACTTTGGTTGTTTCCATGTTTTGGCCACTGTGAAAAGCGCTGCAATGAACATTGGTGTACATAAGTGTTTGCAGACAAAAGTTTTCAAGTTCTTTGGGTAAATCCCCAGAAGGGGGATTGCTGGGTCAAATGGGAGCTCCATTCCAAATTTTCTGAGGAACCTCCACACTGCCTTCCACAGTGGTTGTACCAGTTTGCACTCTCACCAGCAGTGTGCGAGAGTTCCTTTTTCTCCACATCCTCTCCAGCACTTGTTATTCCTTGTCTTGTTGATAACAGCCATTCTCACAGGTGTGAGGTGGTATCTCATTGTGGTTTTGATTTGCATTTTCCTGATAGCTAATGAGGATGAGCATTTTTTCATATGTCTGCTGGCCATTTGTATTTCTTCATGGGTGAAGTGTCTAGTTCTTCTACCCACTTTTCAATTGGGTTGTTTGTTTTTTTGTTGTTAACTCTTATTAGCTCTTTATATATTTTAGATATTATACCCTTATCTGATGTGTTATTTGCAAATATTTTCTCCCATTTAGTTGGCTGTCTCCTTGCCTTGTTGATGGTTTCTTTTGCTGTGCAGAAGCTGTTTACTTTGATATAGTACCATTCATTTATTTTTGCTTTTAATTCCCTTGCCTTTGAAGACAGGTTCATGAAGTATTCTTTGAATCGTAGGTCTATAAGTTTAGTACCAATGTCCTCTTCTATACAGTTTATTGTTGCAGGTCTTATATGAAAGTCTTAATCCATTTTGAGTTAATTTTTCTATATGGGGAGTTCCCTGATGGTGTAGTGGCTTAAGGCTTTGGCGTTGGCGCTGTCAGTGCTGCGGCCTGAGTTCGATTCCCAGTCAGGGAGCTACCCACATACCAAAAAGCAAAAAAAAAAAAAAAAAAGAATTTTTCTATATGGAGAGAGTTCACATCTCAGGTTCATTCTTTTGCATATGTTTTTCCAGTTTTCCCAGCACCACCTACTAAAGAGGCTGTCTTTTCCCCATTGTATGTTTTTTGCTCCTTTATCGAAAATTATTTGTCCATATATTGGTGGGTTTATTTCTGGGTTTTCACTTCTATTCCATTGGTCTCTATTTCTGTTCTTCTGCCAGTACCAAGCTGTTTTGACTATTGATGCTTTGTAATATAAATAGAAGTCAGGAAGTGTAATGCCACCAGCCTTATTCTTTTTATGTAGTATTGCTTTGGCAATTCGAGGTCTTTTATTGTTCCATATAAATCTAATAATTATTTTATCTATTTCACTAAAGTATGATTGTGGGATTTTTATGGGTATTGTATTAAATCTGTAGATTGCTTTGGGCAAAATGGCCATTTTTAACAATATTAAGTCTTCCTATCCACGAACAGGGGATATTTTTCCACCTCTTAAAGTCTGTTTCAATTTCTTAAGAAAGTGTCTAATTGTTTTCAGTGTATAAGTCTGTCACGTTTTTTGTTAATTCCCAGGTATTTCATTCTTTCTGTTTTGAAAGCAAAGGGAAGTGACTCCCTCATTTCTTTTACTGTGGATTCGTTATTTGTATAGAGGAATGCTGTTGATTTCTTTACATTGAATTTATATCCTGCAACTTTACAATATTCGTAATTGTTTCTAATAGTTTCCTGGTGGAATCATTGGAATTTTTTGTATAAAGGATCATGTCATCTGCAAATAGTGAAAATTTGACCTCTTCTTTCCAAATTTGGATACCTTTGATTCCTTTCTCTTGCCTGATTGCTGTGGCAAGGACTTCCAGTACTATATTAAATAACAGTGGTGACAGGGGGTATCCCTGTCTTGTTTCTGATTTTAGGGGAATAGGTTTCAGCTTTTGCCCATTCAGTATGATGTTAGCCAAGGGTCTCTCATAAATGGCCTTTATTATGTTGAGATTCTTTCCTTCTATACCTATTTTATTTAGTGTTTTAGTCATAAATGGATTTTGTACCTTGTAGAAAGTTTGTTCTGCATCAATTGAAATGACCATATGGTCTTTATCTTTGATTTTGTTTATATGGTGTATCACATTGATTGATTTTCATATGTTGAACCATCCTTGTGCTTTCAGGATGAATCACACTTGATCATGATGTATGATCTTTTTGATGCATTGTTGTATTCTGTTTGCTAATATTTTGTTCAGGATTTTTGCATCTGTGTTCATCAGAGATATTGGTCCATAGTTTTATTTTTTTGTGTTGTCTTTGCCAGGCTTTGGTGTTAGAGTAATGTTGGCCACATAGAATGAGTTAGGAGGTATTGCTTCCTCTTCAATTTTTTGGAAGAGTCTGAGGAGGATAGGCATTAATTCTTCTTTGAATGCTTGTAAGAACTCGTTGGTGAAACCATCTGGTCAAGGGCTTTTGCCTTTAGGGAGATTATGTATAGTCATTTCGATCTCATTGCTATTGATTGGTCTATTTAGATTATCCAGTTTTTCTTGGTTCAGTCTTGGTAGGCCATAAGTTTCTAGAAACTTGTCCATTTCTTCTAGGTTGTTAAATTTCGTGGCATAAAGTCCTTCATAATATTTTCTTAGAATCCTTTGTATTTCTGTGGTATCAGTGGTAATTTCTCCCCTTTCATTTCTAATTTTGGATATTTGTGTCCTTTCCTTTCGTCCTTTGATTAGTCTCACCAAGGGTTTGTCAATTTTGTTGACTTTCTCAAAGAACCACCTCTTCGTAATATTAATTTTTTCTATTGTCTTTCTGTTCTCTAATTGGTTTATCTCTGCTTTCATTTTTATTATTTCTTTCCTTCTTCTGACTTTGGGTTTTGTCTGCTCCTCTTTTTCTAGTTCTTTAAGATGGGATGCTAAGATGTTTGCTTGTGATTTTTCTTGTTTCTCAAGATAGGCCTGTAATGATATAAATTTCCCTCTTATTACCGCTTTCGCTGTGTCCCAATAATTCTGATAATACGTTTTATTTTCATAGTCATTAGTTTCCATATATTTTTTAATCTCATCTTTTATTTGTCCTTTTATCCAGTCCTTTTTTAATAAGCTGTTGTTTAATCTCCATGTATATGTGCTTTATTCTGCTGTCCTATTACAGTTGATCTCCAATTTCAAAACTTTGTGTTCTGAGAATACACTTGGTATTATTTCGATCTTCTTGAATTTGCTGAGGCTACTTTTGTGTCCCAGCATATGGTCTATTCTTGAGAGTGTTCCATGCGCACTAGAAAAGAAGGTGTAGTCTCTTTTTGCTGGATGAAGTGTCCTGTAAATGTTAATTATGTCCAATTGCTGTATTGTGTCATTTAGAGCTGTTATTTCCTTATTTATTTTCTGTTTGGATGATCTGTCCATGGCTGTTAGCGGAGTGTTGAAATCTCCCACTATGATTGTGTATTCATCAGTTTCTCCTTTCAAGTCTGTTAGTGGTTTCTTTGTGTATTTTGGTGCATCCTGGTTGGGAGAATATATGTTGATTAGTGTCAACCATTCTTGTTGCATTGTGCATTTTATCATTATGTAATGAACATCTTTGTCTTTTACTATCTTTTATAACTTGAAGTTTATTTCATCAGATATCAATATGGCCACTCCTGCTTTTCTCTGGTTACCATTTGCTTGGAGTATTGTATTCCATCCTTTCACTCTGAGTCTGTGTTTGTCCTTATAGCTGAGGTGTGTTTCTTGGAGACAGCATATGGATGGATTTAGTTTTTGAATTCAGTCTGCTACTCTGTGTCTTTTTATTGGTGAGTTCAGTCCATTGACATTTAGAGTGATGATCGATATGTGAGGATTTCCTGTGGCCATTACTTCTTTCTTTCTTTGTTTTTGTTTGTTTGTTTGTTTATATTTGTTTCTTTCTTGTTGCCCCAACGTTGTTTCATTTTTCCTGATGTTTTGTTTCAGGCTGAAGAGCCTCCTTCAGTATTTCTTGGAGTGCTGGCCACGTGCTGGCAAATTCCCTCAGCTTCTGTGTGTCTAAGAAGGTCGTTATTCCACCTTCATATCTGAAAGATAATTTTGCTGGATAATTTATTCTTGGCTGGAAGTTTCTCTGTTTTATATTTTTGAATATTGGATTCCACTGCCTCCTGGCTTGTAGGGTTTCTGCTGAGAAATCTGATGCCAGCCTGATGGGTTTTCCTCTAAAAGTTATATTTCTTTTTTCCCTGGCTGCCTTGAAAATTGTCTCTTCTTCTTTAGTTTTGGACATCTTTAGTAGCATGTGTCTTGGAGAAGATCTGTTGGGGTCCAGGTATCTGGGCGACCTGTTTTTTTCTTGAAGTTGGTGTTCCAGATATTTCCATAGATTTGTGAAGTTCTCATCTACGATTTGTTTGAGTATGCTCTCTGTAGATTGCTCCGCCCCCTCTTCTATTCCTATTATCCTAATGTTGTTTTGTCTCCTGGAGTCGGATATTTCTTGCAGAGTTCTTTCAATCCTTTTGGTTCTATATTTCCTCTCTTCCTCTTTCTGAGCGGTTTCCATATTTTGATCTTCAATATCACTAATTCTTTCCTCCATCTGGTTGGTCCTGTTTCCTATGGCAGTA
This sequence comes from Lyroderma lyra, assembly GCA_004026885.1. NCBI lineage: Eukaryota > Metazoa > Chordata > Mammalia > Chiroptera > Megadermatidae > Lyroderma > Lyroderma lyra. Next base: position 26,399 of record PVJL010012324.1, read on the forward strand.
ATTTCATTTCTCACTTCTTTTATGGTATTATTTATTTCTCGTATTTCCATCTCAGTCTTTCTTATGTTTTGAATTTCTTTGTTAAATTGTTCTTTTTGCTCACAGAGTTCCTTTTTTATGTCATTTATATCCTTTTTTATATTATTTATCTCAGCTATGCTGTTCTGCCAATAGGTTTTCATTTCTCTCACAGCCTTTAGAATGACTTCTTTAAATTATCTGCCACTTAGATAAGAACCTTCCAGTTGTAACAAGTTTTTTTATGAGTAAATTTCATGTTCTTTCTGAGGAGTGTTAGTTTTTAAGGAATTCATCCTGTTTGCTGTGTTCTTTCTCTTTGACATGAGGGATTTATGTTCAGTGCCCAGATTATTGCTTTTGTGGTGTCTTGCTGTAAAGCAGACACTAGGTGGCGCTGGGGGTCAAGTTTTGGTGGAGAGGGGACTGTTTGTTTCTTGTTTCTGATCTCCTACTGAGTTTGAAGACTATGTGCATATATCCTGGGGAGAGGCCAACAAAGGGCGTTCCAAAGGTGGTTCTGCCTTCTGCCCTTTGTTGGGGAAGCTGTTTCAGGACTTGTGTCTGCTGGCTGGGGTGAATGCTATCAAATCAATCTTTCTTCCCAGCCCTGATTCAGCACCTGGCTGTCTACGGGCTCACACTGTTTTCAGAACCCTGGGGTACATGAGGAAGTGCCCGCTCCATAAGTCCAAAGCTGTGGGCCTGGCCTGAGAAAGCAGGGTCACCTTTCCAGTGGGTTGGGAACAGGAACTGCAGCCCTGTGTAGGTCTCCAGGGAGCTTAGAGCTGGGGTGTCATCTTTGCAGTTCAGAGTCCTCGTTCAGCCCTTGTACTGCTCTAAAGTTCCTAAACCCGGCTCCCGTGGGGCCTCTCCCCTCCCCTGAACTGCGCTGGGATCCTGTTGCAGTCTCTGCGCCCTTCCCTCTCCCCAACTCGCCCCCTTCTCTCCAACCTTCAGGTGATTACTTGCGATTTGTGGATTTCTCAACAGCCATTTTGTCACTCAGGTTCCTCTTTCTTGGCTACTGAACTGCCATCAATTGTGTATTCTGGGAGAGGCTTTAGGGACCTCCTATCCAGTCGCAATCTTGTCTTCTCCCTCTGAGTCTCATATTTTAGATAGAATTAAAAGCAAAAATGATTTTGAAGTTACATGTGATTAACTTTTTACAAAAAAGGTAAATTCTTCAAAACAAATATTTTATGAAACCATTTTTGTATTTGTATGTTTTCTCAATCAAATGTATATAGTTTGTACCAAATACATTGCATATCTATATTAAAGTCAGCTGCTACTTTAAGAACATTAAGTATTATTTTAAATAACATTATTAAGAAAACTGAAATATCTCTTTTAATATTTTTCTTTCTCACTGTTTAAATACTATAGATATATATGTGAATATGGGGCATTCTATAAACTTTGAGAAATGAAATGGTATTTATATTAAAGTTAAAAAATCAAAAGATGTATCAGAAAATATAGATAGTTTTTCTTGTCAGGATAATCTTTTGCTGTATTTTGTAATTTAATTACTAATAATTTATATAGATAATTTATGATTATTTTATTACCATTGTCCATTTAATTTGAAAGACTTCTTTTTTTTTTTTTTTAATTCATTTTTATTGTTAGACTTATTGGGGTGACATCTGTTAGCAAGGATTACATAGGTTTCAGGCACACAAC
>PVJL010012325.1:0-37837 GCA_004026885.1 Lyroderma lyra
GAGATGGATGGATGGATGAGATGGATGGATGGATAGATGATGGATGGAAGAATAGATGGATAGATGGATGGCTGGATGGATGGATGAATGGATGATGAATGAGATGGATGGATGGATGATGGATGGATGGTTGGATGGATGATGGATGGAAGAATAGATGGATGGATGGATGATGGATAGAAGAATAGATGGATAGATGGATGGATAAGATGGATGGATGGATGGATGGATGGATGATGGATGGAAGAATAGATGGATAGATGGATGGATGGATGGATGATGGATGGAAGAATAGATGGATAGATGGATGGATGGATGAGATGGATGGATGCATAGATGGTTGGTTGGATGGATGGATGATACACTGGAACAGGGAGGTTGGAAGATCAGTGAGGAACCTGTTGCAATATTCTGGTGAGAGACAATGAGGGTTTAGCTAGGGAAGGAGAAGAGGTGAAGTATTAGCCCAGTGTTGATTGGATGATGTGTCTTTTGGTTGCAAGATACAGAACACACAGTTTAAAACTGATTTAAACTGACTCATAACTGAAAAATCCAGAGGTACAGCACATGAACCCAGGGCTCAAGTGTGTCAACATAGCCCAACCTCTGACCCTCTCTTGGATCTGATTCCTCTGTGTGGTCTTCAGTCCCAGTGCTACAAGATAATGAGTTGGAGTCAGCAGCCCCAGACCTGCATCCTCCCAGTCCCAGATCCTGGACACAGACTCTTTGCTTCACTCTCTAGTCTTTTAGAAAAAATTCTCATCAACTCTCACTGGCCCCAATTGGGTGAATGCTAAAGTATCTCTTGGCCATAGGAATGCTGTGCCCCAAATGGCCAGGCCAGATTACACTCTCCATCCTGGTGCAGGGGTGGAGTCGGTGGATTGTGAGAAGAGAGGGGAGTTCCCAGGAAAGTGAGGTAGCTATTGCAAGGGAAATAGTGACTGGATACAGGGCTGCAGGGCCTCTGGTGTCCAACCTAGACTGTAAGGAGAAAATGTCACCTTGAAAAGCAACTGCAGACAAGGAAGGAAGAACTCTAACCTGAGTTTCTGCCTGGGACAGCCATGTTCCTTCAACAAGAAGGGTCAGGAGAAGACATCTGGACCCAGGGAGGTAGTCAGGGTGGAGCTAAAGACATAATGCCACCAGCAGTGTGGCTACAGCTGCCTTCCAAGAGGCCTGGAGCTGAATGTCATCTCAAAACCATACCATCTGTTCTACCTGGCGAACTCCTGGTACCTACTCCACCAGGCCCAGCTGAAATGGGGAGTCTGCTCAGAAGCCCTCCCTGACTTCACACCTGGACAGAGCAGCCCCTCTCCTCGGACCCCTTGGAATCTGGTTCACTCCTCTGTCACTGAGCACTGATCTTCCTTCTGCACCCCATTGCCTGCAATGTAGACTGTGAAGGAAGTGTCACATTTGTACCCATGGGGCTTTAATTTATGGAGGTGACTGTGTGATGCCACAGAGAGGCCAATACCTTTGAAAGAAGAATTTGTTACTAACCTTTCCTGACAGAAGGGCATGCCAGGCCATGCAGGGCCAGATGGGGAAGCACCAGGTTTGTTCTGGAGGCAGAAAGGAGCAGAGAAAGCCTTTCGTTGGGGTGTCCATGAGAACAGCAAGGCAGGGCAGGAGAAACAGTGTAGGACTGGCCAGTCTGAGTCATTGCTGGGGACGGTCTCCAGTCACCCACTGCTGGCCCTGGGATGATTCGGTTGGGGGAAATATTGTTCTGATGAGTGAGAGATAAGCAGGTGGCTGTGGGGATTGGCTAGTTTGCATCTGAAAGGCGTGCTCCTAGCCTCACCCTTGGCCATCTCTATGAACTGGCTAACTCTGGGAGGGATCGCCTCTCCCTAGCCAGTGAGATTTTTCAGATATCAAAACATCAGGAGATACAGAAAATAAACAACATAATAAATACAAGAAGGAACACATCTGCTTCTCTGTCCCCAGCATCCATCCCACAGCCCAGTTCCTAGTAGATGTTTAGAGATGTTGGTTGGATGGATAGACAAATGGATAGATGGGTGGATGATGGATGTACAAGAGTTGGAGCCAAGGGCAGAAAACAAAGCTCACCATCTCCTGGTCTGCCAAAGATGGTGACATAAACTTCCATGGGTTTCCTAGGTCCCTATCCCCAGCCAAGCCTGGGCCAGTGCCAGCTGCCTCTGACCGTGACATGAGGGAAGACCCCTTGTCAATGGTTCTGCCTGAGGGCTCCCATCCACAGACTCCAACAGTGTCCAGAATGCATGCTTTTCCCTTGATCAGCCTTGTACCCAGCATATGTGCCACCTATGACTTGGGGCTGGGCCAGCTTGTACCGCGAATATGGAGGGAGAGGAGAAAGACAACAGGGGCAAACCTCAAAGCTCATTTTCACATTTACATTTTAATCATTTTGTCAGGGTTTCCCTGGACCCCGAGGAGAGAAAGGCGACCGGAGTGAACGTGGAGAGAAGGTGGGGCAGGCGGAGAGAGTGTGGGCGGCTAGAGAGGCGATGGGACAGCGGGGAAGGAGGAGGGACACAGGCGATGAGGAGAGAAGGGGCAGGAAGGATGTGGGAGGCAAGAAGCAGGCAGAGAGAGGCAGGGTGGGCAGGCAGAGGCTGGGATGGGGGTAGCATGGCAGGGTGGCTGCTGCCCCCGGGCCCACCTCTCAGAGGTGGTGGCATGGCAGCCATGGCCATACTTCCGTCTCCCTTCTTGTGCAGGGGGAGCGAGGCATCCCCGGCCGGAAAGGAGTGAAGGGCCAGAAGGGTGAGCCAGGACCACCAGGCCTGGACCAGCCATGCCCCGTGGTAAGTGTCCCAGCAGGAGGGGAGCCCTAACCCAGGTCCTTGCCACCTCGGCCAGCATCTTTCCTGTCTTCAGAGCTCATGTGCACGTCCCAGAGGCCACGCTGGCCCTGCCCTGGGGTGCCCCGTGCCAGGGCTACCATTGCTGTCACTCCCATCATGGAAGGTCTTCTTGCTCTGGCCCTGACCCCATCATGAGCACAGCTTGAGGGGCCTGCCCCCTCTATAAAGAGGGAAGCCAGTGCAGGGAGTCTGTTTGCTGGGATCACTATCCCTCTTTACTCAGCTTCCTTGACCATGAAGGAGGGTGGGGTGGCCCTTACTTCTGTGGGTATCTATCCAGTCCCGGAGGAGGCTTTTCGGGTCTGGGTGGCCCCACGCTCTTCCCTGCCTCTCCTCCATGGGCCCCCTGCTGTGCTTAGCCTTGTCCTTTCCTCTCTGTCACCACTGTCCCTATGGCCCACCCGACCCAGTGCCTGAAATAACCAGAATTCAGTTCCCTTTTTCTAGAAGGCAGGGGAGGTTACATGTCAGAGTCTTGCAGTGGAGCTCAGAAAAGACAGGGAAACAAAAGAATTGAGTGTCTATACTAACCATGACCAGATATTCATACCTGGCCACCCCTGCCAGGGGCATGGGGAGAGGGACCTTTAGCCATGTTTGTGGCCACCTTCCTGAGGGGGGTCAGAGCCAGGGACCCCCAGCGGCCTCGAGTGAGTCACTTAGCCCTCTGTTCCTCACTCTCCTCATCCATACAGTGGGGGTGCTGATCCCCACCTCCAGATGGTTTTGAGGAGGCAATGAGGAAGACATGAAGAACTGAGCAATGACTACACACAAAAGGATGGCAGGGGACAGGGTGGCCCAGCAAATTCATGCCCTGGGCCAAGACTGCCCTCCAAGTCATGAAGCTTTTGTCTTTGAAACAGGAAAATCCTAAACGCGGAGGCAAGCAAGGGGCGCCGGGCTCGAGGGGCCTGGCATAGGGCATGGCCCCTGCCCTGCGGTAGGCACTCTGGCCTGCTGCGTGCTATGCTGTGCTGGCCTCTGCCCCGCCCTCCCCACCCCTTCCTGCCTCATCCCCTCTGCCCTGGGGCCCCGCCTGTGCCCCCGCTGGGTGCATGGCTGTTCCAGGGCTGCTCCTACACGTCTGAGGCCCATGCATGGGCCTTGGAACAGAGGGAAATGTCTTTGCCCCAGGGTCCCCCAGGGACTCTAGGCTAGAGGGTCAGCTTCTGTCCCTCTCCAGTCCCCAACCTTCCAGGCCACCTGAGGAAACTGCCCCTCCTTGTGTCTGATTGCTGAGCAGGCATAGCTGATGCTTCCAGATAACCCCCACCCAGGCTCACCCTGCTGACCCTCACCCACCTGCCTGCAGCTCAGATCCAGATGTGGGGACCACGATGGGCCCAGGGGGACCCCACTTCCTGAACTGTCCGAACACTCTTCTCCAATTCCTGAAAGCTCTCAGGCCTCCGGGGTGAGGGTCCAGAGCCACTGTCACGGCCACCAAGCAGGAAGCCATGCCTCCCAGAACCAGAACCAGGCTGGGCCCTGCTCCTACTAACCAGCAGGTGTCCAGCACCAGCCCAGCACGCCAGTGTCCTCCTGGTTCTGCCCACTGCACAGGGGTCCCAACAAAGCCCCGTGGGGGCACACCTGGGACAAGTACAGTGAGGAATCATCGTGTCTGATGGCAGGGCAGGAATGCAGGTCCTGCTTCCATGGAGTCCAGAAGCTTCCCATGGCAGCTCTCTGATCTGCACCCCTCTACTCAGTGCAGGAGTGGGGGGAGGGGGGGAGGAATAGAGAGCTGACTAGGCCCCGCCCCATCACTGAAAGCTTCTTCCTTTCCAGGGCCCCGACGGGCTGCCCGTGCCTGGCTGCTGGCATAAGGTACCTTATAGGGAAGTGTCCAGGACATGTGGGGAGGAGTTGGGGGACCCGGGGCTCTCTGGGGGCTGTTTGCAGCTCCGCTCACAGTGACTAAATAGCCAGTTTTCCCTGTCACACCCTGAGTTTTGACTCTCCTGTTATGTGGCCTAAGGCTTGGGCCACGGTCCTGGGTGATTCTGTACACCCACCCTGTTGGTTGCACAGGGCTCACTCAGCACCTGGCCCAGCCAGTGCAAAGCCATCAGGACCCCCTGGGACTTTGTCCAAACTGAGCCCCCAAGAGGGGGTGGAAGCCAGGAGCCTAGAACTAAAGGCTGGGGTGTGCCTGTTCTCGGGGAAATGGGTGAGGTGGGGGAAGGGAGCCCCAGGGGCCTCACAGCCCCCCTCACCTTCAGGCTTCCCCTCTTGTTCCAGTGATGCCAGTACCCAGCTCACTACTTGTACAGATCCATGTGGACATTTTTAATTTTTGTAAAAACAAGACAGTAATATATTGATCTTTTTTCACGGGATGCACTGCCTGTGGCCTTTTAACCTTGGAGTGTGTGCCCAACCCAGCCCAGAATGATCAGCATATGAAGCTGGCAGGGACACCGATCAGGGAACTGTGTCCCTGAGGGGCACTCACAGGACTTGGCTGTCGCGGGAAGGAAACACAGGTGAAGGTGCCAGCCTCATGTGAGGCTTCCAAGATGCCAGATTGGGCCTTCAGTCACCTGATTAGCCGAGAGACTGGCTGCCCAGCTACCCTACAAGAGCCTGCCCCAGGACCCACCTGAGGCTTGGATGGCCACAACAGCTGCTCCTGGCCTCTCCAGCCTCTGGACTCAGCCAGAGCCAGCTGCCCAACCCCTCAGGCCCTCCTAGACACTGGGTTTACAGGGCAGGACAAGACTCCCACCCAGCCCTGCAGCTGGGCGGAAGCTGTGGAAAGCACCCTGAGGAGGGCTAGCTGTCACCAAGTTCATCAGGCCTCAGGAAGCCAGCCTATATGAGAACACAGGAGTCGAGGCCAGGCACTATGATTGCCACCACTTGGACCCAGCTGCAGGGAGCCCTGTGGTCCCCAAGTGTGGAGGTCAGCAGAGCCCAGGCTGCAGTGGCTGCTTCTTCCTGTCCATCTCAACACCACCCAGAGCAGGGATGTGATGGGACTTTGCCAACCTGAGGAGATGGGCCTCCAGCTCAGAGTTCAGATGCCACTGGCCCCAAGTTTCCCACCTAGGAGAACTGTGGTCAGTTTGCCAAAAGTGGTCCTCTGAGTGAACTGTGTAGATGAAAAGAGCCTGGGGGCTGGCTCCCAGCCAACCTGAGCAGGGGACCCACGACCTGAACATTGGCACTCTGAGTCTTAAGAACCTTCCCCATGTCTGACAAAGGTCCCCAGCCACCAGCTCTGGCCCAGCTACTTGCATCCCCTTCTCTGTGTAGATGGATCCCGATGCGTGTAATAAACCATGAATTTGTTTCTGAGTGTGCCTGTCCTTGCATACTGCCCCTGGGGTACTTCCGGGTGGGCAGGGATAAAAGGACTCTCCCTGGGTCAGAGCCACCCTAGAAACACCCTAGAAGAAATAGTTCAGGATCAGGGCAAAGATAGGGTTTGGAGTTAGGAAGATATAGACTCAAGGTCTAGCCCTGCCATGTACCAGCTGAGCCTCCTGGCCAGTCACTCACCTCACTGAGCTCTGTGAGCACCTTTGATCCAGTGACCAGTGACAGCTGCATAGCAAATTACCTGAAAACTAGTTGCCTTACAAACAATGATCCTTGGGAGTTCCCTGGTGGTGTAGTGGCTGGGCTTTGGCGCTCTCAATGCTGTGGCCTGGGTTCAATTCCCAGCCAGGGAACTACCCACATATAAAAAAAAAATTTTTTTTTTAAATGATCCTTTATACTTCTCTCTTACAGTTCTGGAGTTAATGGGCTCAACTGGGTGGTTGTCACTCAAGCTGTCAGCTGGGATCACCTACCCAGGGCTGCCCCTTGTGGTCTGGGCTCCTCAAAGCATGGCTGCTGGATTCCAAGGGTCAATGTACCAAGTAGACCATGTGGAAGCCGTTTCCCCTTTTCTGGCTAAGCCCTCAGAGTCATATGATGTCATTTCCTACCACAATCAGCAGTTGATCCCCAATTCAAAGTACAAGTATCAATATCATATTTTAAGGAGAAAAATGTGGAGTTGGAGATGTTGTTGTATGCATCTTAGAAAATTCAACCTGCCACCTCATATGTAAAAAGGGACAGGGGTGCTTACACTCTATGGTTAGTGAGGACAAACTACGTGGAATACTAAAAGAACCCAGGACAAATCAGGCACCTGGCAGCTCCCACGAATCTGAGTTCTCTCTCTCTCCTCCCCACTGCAAGACCAAACAAGGGCCACAGTCCTGCAAAGCATTTCTGTATCACTCATCCCAGCAAATATGCCCATTTCACAGGTGACCAAACCAAGTACATCCAGGATGGTATAGACAAGAAGGGGCCTGCAGTGATGGTGTCTCAGGCCTTCTCCCTCCAAGGAGTGAGGGCTAAGAAGGGACAGTGTGGGTAGTCCCCCAGACCCCACTACACGGCCTCCTTGCTAAGCAGAAGAGACCCAGCCACACAATGGCTGAGGAGGAGGAATGTATCAAGTCCTCACCTCATCTCCCTAAGTTGCTGGTGACAAGTGGCAGGCCCAATTCTGTGGGTCACCAGGAAAGCCAGTAGAGTGAAAAGGAAGAGACACAGTAGGCTGTTATGACTGAGGGAGATCCCTGGCTGTCCAAGAGCCCTTGGGCATTCCAGCATAACCTCACAAATCTACACTCCACAGTTTGTAATTCACTCCTCCCTCCACCTAGGGACCTCATGGATGGCCCCACCAACCCTGTGAAGGAGGGGTCCTATATGGTTGGTGTCATTATTTCCATTTTACATATGGTGAAACAGGCTCTGAGCGGGTAGTCATCTGCCTAGGGATGCACATCCAGGATGTCTTTCTGAAATTGCTTGGCAGGGCACAGAGTCTGCTAGGCAGCACCATGATACTGCTTGACTGATGGGCAGATCCTTGTTGGGTAGAAGCCACATGTTTCCCTTTCCCAGACTTCTGAAAGGGTGTCCCTTTCCTGCTCCTCTGGGCAAGACAAGGCCATTTGTGGCTCACTGCTGCCCCCTTGTGGCCTCACAGTGTGTCCTCAGGTCTACAAATTTTTCAACAGGCAAACTTGAAATTTTACAGCCTGTAAATTGCTCCAAGAGCTTTGAGTAAAGGCAAGAGACTATAGACAGTGAATGACTTGCTCATGGTCCCAGCTGAAGCATGGGCAAGTGCCCTACCTCACAGATGAGCCTCAAGGACTGAGGGTTTGTCATCCCCCTACCAAGAAGGGCACCTCTGCCTCAAACTACCCGCTTCTAGAAGAAAGGAAAGCACATGTATGAGCCCCTCTGTGTGCCCTGGCAGCTAAACTAATTACAAGAATTCCTACCACCCTTTGCAGATGAATCTGAGGCCTAAGGAGTGGGCTGACCCCAGGCTCCCTCCTCCTGATCCCTAGGATACTACGTGAGATGCTTTTGGTTGTCACAATGACTGGGGGACACACCTGACATTCAGTGGGCAGGGCCAGGGATATTAAACATCTGAAACACATGGACAGTCTGCCCAGTGATTAATCATTTCACTGACAATGCGAATGCAGCCCGAATTGAGAAACAGCATACCCTGGATTCAAAACCTGACTCAGCTACTTTCTCCCATCCCCTGCCCTCTTGGCCTCCAATGCCACCCTGAAGGCCAGGCATGAAATTGTGGACAGAGAAGTGCTTAGCCTAGGAACAGAGCAGAAAGGACTAGGCTTTTCCCAGCAAGAAGCGGCTTCCTGGTATTGTTCTGCCCCTGTTATAGATACTCTTGGCCCACCTAAAAGGCCTGATTGCCTCCTGACCCTGAACATCTTGAGAGTAGGTGAGATGTGGGCGGGGCCTGGCTACTGACTTCTCATCCTTGACCCTGAGGGTGGAAAAGCCCTGAGTCAACCTGACTTCTCTGAGCTGCCCTAGACCACAAGATAGACTTGTGTTAGGGCTCAAGACAGAGCTAAAGAGCTGCGTGTGCCCTCTACTACTTTGCTGAGGGTCAAACCCCCTTCCCCTGTATGTGGGAGGAATTTTTGGTTAACTTGGGGGGAATATTTTTCCAAGAATCATACATAAAGTTCAATTCAGCTTTACAATTAAAAGAAACTCCATGCAGTTTGGAAGATAAAAAAGTTCTGGACGTGGATGGTAGTGATGGTTGCACAACAAAGCGAATGTACTGAATGCTATTAACCTATACACTTAAATATAGTTAAAATGATAAATTTTATGTTATGTATATGTTACTACCAATAAAGGAGGGAAGAAAACTCCAAATGTTCTTTAATAAATGCCCTAAGCATTTTACAGTTTTATAGGGGAAGAGCTGAAGAAATGAGCAATGAGGGAGCAAGGCAAAGGGCTATAACCCCAGGTGGTGTTCTAGGGTTCATCAAGGCAGAAAGCTCCAGGAGGCCACCGCAGGAGGGGTCTGTTTCTGTTATCCCAGCTTCCCAGCGCCTTGGGGGCGTTTTCCTCTCTCTCCGGGCGAGGAGTCAGACAGACTTGCGCTGGAGTCCAGCCTGTGCTGCACTCTTGCTCTGTGTCTGAGCAAAGCCCTCGCCAGTTCTGGGCCTAGGTTTCCGGGCCATGGACTTATTATAACGCTCAGGAGGCCTCCCAACTCTCCTTCTGCGTAAACACTTTATGACTCTCTTAGCGTTGATACAGCTCAAGTTCACCCACACTCACGGCAAGCCCCATTTATGCACCGGGAAGGCGTTTCGGAGAGTGCGCCCGAGGGGGGCACCCCGGCCAGGCCTGCCGCAGCTCAGAGCCCTACTCAGGTGCGGGAGCTGCGGTGGGCTCGCCCGGGGCACGCTTCCCAAAAAACCAGTGAAGAGCCAGCCTACTAGGCTCGTTCTCCGTTAAGAGTAACTACCAAACGCGAAAACGGCCCGCAGCGGTGGGCGGAGCCGCGGCGGGGTGGGGGCGGGGCCGCGGCGGGGGCGGGGCCGCAGCGCCACTCCGCGCTCGTCCCCGCGGAGTGCCGCCAGGCGTCATGGCTGCGGATCCACGAGGGAAGGCCGCAACGCTGGCTGGGAGACGGCGGCTGCTCAGGTACCGAAACGGCGGCGCGCACGCACGCCCGGCGCGGAGCCCCCGGATCCCAGTCCCGTCCGGCCTCGCCAAGCCGTTGCAGAGGGTTCGGGGGGCCGCTTTCCCCCACTGCGTCCTCTACGGCCGTCGTTTTGGCCCGCCCTGTAGCTCAGGAGCCGAGCCACCCGCAGCCGCTGCGGAGTTATTCGCACCTTTGCCCCAGGAGACGGCCTTTGCCTGGAACCTGGGAGGACCTCGTGCAGGGGCGGCGCTCCACAGGACCTGGGCTTGGCCTGAGAGTGACCCAGGAAGGGACTGAAGTCCAGCTGGAGGGTGGCGGGTGGGGAGTCGTTTCACAAGCAGCCCTAGAGAACGTCTACCCTGGACCCGCGCGAGGGGCTCTTGGTGGGACATGGGGCGGGAGGCTGTCTCTGGCCAGAGCTTGCGGCTCGCAGCCAGCAGGGTAGCAGTCAGTTGGCTGGCAATGACTATTGAGGGTGCGCTCTTTCACAACCACCCCAGCAAAGAAACACTGCCTTAGGGAGTCCCTGAGTCTGGGGCGGCCACCTTTTCCTGGGGTTCAAGGGACTGATGTAGGCACGTGCGGAAATGAATGAGGACATGTAGCCTTCAAATGACTTAAGTCTTGGCAACTGCTTACCCCCTCCTCCTTTCCAATCAGTCACTATGGAGTGGAGGAACTGGAGGCAGGGAAGCACAACAGTGCCCTTCAAGCTTTTGTCGTTTCCAGAAACTGGAACAAGGTGTGGGGGAGGCCCATCGCCGATGGACTCTCCCTTCAGATCTTCAGACACAGCTGTCCACTTCTTGCCTGTCCCCACAGCTCTTCCTGCAGACTCTTTTTTCCTGAGGATCCTATTAAGATCGTCCGGGGCCAAGGGCAGTACATGTATGATGAACAGGGGGCAGAATACATCGACTGCATCAACAATGTGGCTCACGGTCAGTACCGTCCCTCAGACTGGGGCAGGAGAGGAGGCTGAGGCTGTGAACCTGGTCCAAGGGTGATCTGAGGTGTAGAGAGGTGCAGAGAGTGGGTTGAGCTGAGCAGAGTAGCCCCTGTCTTTCTGGTGTAGCTGTAGAAGTTTCTGAGTGGGAACTGTGTTAAACCCAGCAGCAATCAGAGAGCCAGGTCTGGGTTCAATTCCACTCTGATGGCAAGGTCGGAGAGCAGCAGTCAGGCCAGCCATGACCATTAACATAGCAGGGCTCTGGCCAAATGCTGGGGGTCATGGCAGGGCTTCAGCCCCAGTGACCATCTCAAGGCCTGGGCAAGGCAACTGAAGTAGGAATTCAGTTATCCTGAATGGGGTTGCCAGAGCTGATGGAAAGCAAGTCTGTGACTCAGCAGGCACCATGGAGGTTAATAAGGTAGAGGCTAAAAGCAGGGGCTCTAGTCCCAGACACCTGGGTTCATACCCCCGTTCTCCACTTCCTAACTTGGTAATCTTGGGCAAGTTGCTGAATTCTCTATGCCTCAGTTTGCTCATCTGCAAAATAGACAATACCAGGTACCCACCTCAAGGTGTTTCAAAGGATTAAATGAGTTAATTTATGTAATATGCTTTGCGTGTACCTGGCACCTGTTGAGCTCCCAGCACATGTTCTATGTCAGCGTAACCTCTGGTCGTTGGCAGTCATTACCTCCAGCCCCCATGGAGTGATAAGATCATGCCGGCTGACAGACACCCCCCCCCCACCCCCCGCCATACCCCAGACCACCCCCCACCAAAGACATGGGTTTCTAGATAGGGTTTCTGCCAGAGAACTTGTCCTTCTGCCAGAATCTCAGGTCTTTGTAGTTCTTTCTAGACCTTTCTTTCTTTCTCTCTTTTTTTTTTTTTTTCTTTTTTTTGGTAGTTCCCTGGCTGGGAATCGAACCAGGCCACAGTGTTGAGAGCGCCGAAGCCTAGCCACTACACCACCAGGGAGCTCCCTCTAGACCTTTCTAGGTCTCCCTTTCCACAGTTAGCATCTCTGTCTCCCCCTCAGTCTTCAGCCTCCCTTCTTTTCTCTCCGCCGTTCCCATAGCTGGGTTTACAGATTGGGGCTGGGGGAGGCCCAGTGGGATCAGCTGAGCAGAGCCAGCTGTGTGATGGAGGTAGCCCTCTTCCAGTTGGACACTGCCACCCTCTCGTGGTCCAAGCAGCACATGAACAGAACCAAGTGCTCAACACCAACAGCCGATACCTGCACGACAACATCGTGGATTATGCGCAGAGGCTGTCCGAGACCCTGCCGGAAAAGCTCTGCGTGTTTTACTTCCTGAATTCTGGGTGAGTGTGCTGCAGCCAGCCCCCAGCAAGAGAGTAAGATGACAAGGAAGTTGTGCACATGGAAGGTGTGCCACTGAGTGTGGACTGGGGCAGAGGCAGCCCTCGCTGTGCAGATGCCTGGGCTTCCCAGCCATAGACCCTGGTGCTTACTGTTGGACCCAGTTTCCTGGTCTCTTAGTAAGGGGTGCCATTACCTCCTTTCAGGCTACTTGTTGGAGCTTAGCAAGGCAATGTATTCCTTTATTTCTGCCTTAGAAATGCACAGGCACAGTGCTGGGGGCTACAGCCCAAATCCCTGCCTTCCACCTGCTTAGTAAAGGTACAAAAACATCCAGTGACCCTTCAGAGAAACAAAATTACAAAGAAGGGTCCTTGTCTGAGGACCAGTACAAGGTATAATGAGACATAGAAGCAGTGGAGGAACCTGGCCTATTGTGAGAGGGCCAGGGAAGGCTTTCCTGAAGAGGTGATGTTAGACTAAGAGCTGACTAGGAGATATATAAGTAAATAAGGAGGAAGGGAGGGTGCTGCCTGCTCCGTCATAAGTGTGCTTGTCAAGGTTGGTCACCACACAGCATGGCCTGTGCAAAGCAGAAAGGGTCATGGTACCCCAGCACGTCTGAGGAACTAAAAATCAGCCAGTGAGGAAGGGAAAGGTGCGTGCGGACACTGGGGAGGGCCCTATCCGAATCTGTTCTTATCCTAAGAGCATTGAGAAGACATCATAGGGTTTTATTCAGGTAAGTGATGTCATCAGGGCTACTGGAGAGAGAATGGACACCTTTAGGCACCATTTCAGCAGCCCAGTGACAGGTGATAGCAGCTCACCCTAAAAGTGGCTGTGGAGACAAATGGTGATGACATGTACACAGAACCATCCCAGCATCCAACAAATTGTAGGTTGGGGCATTTAGATTATCATAACTATTATTTCCATCATCATTGCTGTAGTACCGTCCTCTATTCCCCACAATAACTTCTAGGAAGTGGAATTTACATCCTCATTTTACAGATAAGGAAACAGCAGTTCAAATAAAGTAACTCGCTTGCCCAGGGTTATCCACATAGGGGTGGGAGCCAGAATGGGAACCTCTCTGGGCAGAGCAGATAGCTGGGTTCAGGAGGGGAGCCTCCTTGGCAGTGGGGGAAGGGGCATTTGCTTGCTCACGCCACCAGATGTATTCTGTGATTCCAGTGACTTGCGTGCTGCCAAACCCGGTGGTCTCTCTGCTGCCCTTGTCTTACCTGTCTTGGCGGTGTTGACAGTAACCCCACTTCTGGTTTTGCTTTCAGGATACTGTGCACCCTGGTTTTCCGCCAGCTCCTGGCTGCTCCTTCTCTGTTGCTCAGGGCTGGTCCTCTCTGAGCCCAATCCCTTCATCTCATCCATTCCCCTGGTATTACATGTCCACGTGCTGGTGCCTCCCACATTTGTGTCCCAAGCACAAATGCTTCCTATGTGTTCCATCCTCCTGGTTCTAACTGCCCACTTGACTCGTAGATCATCTTCAACTTCGTATGTCCAAAAGGCAATCAAGAGTTGATTGTCTTCTGCCAACACCTGGTGTGGGACCAAGGCCCTGGCTCTCCTTGACATTCCCAGGCACCCACCCCAGACCTTCCCAAGTGGACATCCCCCACCCTGTCTCACCTTATAAATGGCAGTATCATCCGCATCTCTGCTCAGAGCAGAAACTCTCCCCCCAGTCCTGCAACAAGCCCGCTTCACCTACCTCCAGGATGTCTCCTCACTCCATCCACCTCTCTCCATCTCCATGGCCACCACCTGCTCCCACCTGCGTGTCCTCCTCCTCAGTTGCCTCACTTCCACTTTAATTCTACTCAATTAGACACACATAGTCAGAGACTTTCTCCTCAAATGGAGGCTGAGGCGTGTCTCTTCTCTGATTAAAACTCTTCAGTAGCTTTGCATGGCACTGAGAAGAAAACTTGGTCGCCCAAGGCCCTGTGAACGTGGCTGTACGTGACTTCCCACTTCCGCTCCCGCGCTGCCCCTGGCCTCCCTGGTCCTCTCTCGGTACCTGAGCACACCAGGCTCTTTTCCATGTACCCTTTTCTGTCAAAGAGCCTTTACACATGCTGCTTACTGTACCTGGAAACATGCCCCTGAGGACTCAGTGCAGGTGTCGCCTCCTCTTAGAGTCCCTCTCTGACCCTGCCTTAGCTCAGGCTGCCACAACAAAATACCCCAGGCATTTATTTTCTCAGTGCTGGGGGCCAGACCCAAGGTCAAGGTGTCAGCAGGTTTGGCTTCTTTGGGCCTCTCTCCTTGGTTTGTAGAAGGCCACCTGCTTGCTGTCTTCATGTGGTCTTTCCTCCGTGCGCATGAACCCTTGCTTCCTGTGTCCATATTTCCTCTTATAAGGGTGTCACTCAAGTTGGATGAACCCCTATCCTGATGGCTGCATTTTAACCTAATCACCTCTTTAAAGGCCCTATCTCCAAATACAGTCACATTCTGAGGTACTGGGGGTCAGGACTTCAACATGTAGGTTTTGCGGGATACAATTCCGCCCCATCACCCCATATCTGATGTAGGGCCCCACCAGGTTCTCTTAGGGCACTTTTAAAATAATCATGCTTCGTTTGGTTTGGGGTTTCGGTTTTTTGGCTTTTAGGGCACATACTAGAATATAAATTCCAGGAAGGTGAGGGCCTGTCTGTTTTACTTACTATTTTCACCCTCATCTCCTAGCACAAAGAAGGCATTTGATAAATTTGTATCAATTAACTAACAAATGGTGACCCGAATCTTCTTGCTGCTCGCCTTGCCCCACCTTCCCTCTGCTTTCTCTGTATGAAGCAGGTCTCCCAGAGGGAAAGCCCTTTGGACAGCTGTCTGAGCAGTGCCCACTTTTCTATCGTAGGTCAGAAGCCAATGACCTAGCCCTGAGGCTGGCCCGCCAGTACACGGGACACTGGGACGTGGTGGTATTAGACCAGTAAGTGCTATTCCTAGAAGCCTGGGCCCGCCGCTTATTGAGGATCAACAGGGCTCTGACTTTGGGTGCCTTGGACAAGAAGGATGAGGGGCTGTAGCTACAGAGACACACACACACATATACCAGGGACTCTCTCCCAGGGCTCTCTTTAGGGAAGGCAGTTTCTGGGGAGCAAAGAAAGCTTTGTGAGGGAGCGAGAGTCAGTCCCACATGTGAGGGATTAAAACTGACTGACAGTGGCTCCCATGTAGAGTATCTGCTGTAGGTTAGAGCCTGAGCACATTTCAGATTCGTTAAAACCCTGAGGAGAAGCCCCCCACTTCATGGAGGAGAAAACAGACCCCCGAGCCTGATTAGCCCCGTTACACAGCAAGCAAGCAAGCAGCCTCGCGGGAAGTCTTGCCGGGTCCACGGCCTGTGCTTGTTCCTGGCCAGAGGACTTGGGGCTGTGTGGGAAGGTTGGCCTTCCCTGTGTGTCTTCTGAGGTGGGGAGACCATTGTCAAGGCCAGGCCAGGGACATGTGACACCTGGGCCTGAGCCTGCCTTCCCTTTTCCTCCCCAGTGCTTATCATGGTCACTTGAGCTCCCTGATTGACATCAGCCCCTACAAGTTCCGGGACCTGGATGGCCAGAAGGAATGGGTTCATGTGGTATGCACAGCCCAAGGGGGCAACAGGTCAGTGCCTGCCCCCAGCCTGGATGACACAGTGCTATCACTCCCCACAGGCACCTCTCCCTGACACCTACCGGGGCCCCTACCGGGAGGACCACCCCAATCCAGCAGAGGCCTATGCCAATGAGGTGAAACGCGTGGTCTGCAGCGCACAGGAGCGGGGCAGGAAGGTAACCTCTTCCCCACCGGCCCAGTCCAGCAAACAGTGAGCATCACCTCCTCTCTTGCTGGCCTCTGCTAGAAACGGGGAACGCTGACAGACTCAGAGCTAGGGCCCACCTTTGGGACTCGGGTTGCGGGAGAGGGCCAGGTGCTCAGTGGAGCTGAGGAAGGTATGTGTCCTGGGCTTTACAGGAGTCCCAGAGCCCAGGCTGGACTGGTATGGATGTGAGGGAGAGTACGTGGAGGAGGTGCTGCCTGATTTTAATAATAAAACATGAGTAGGACTTGCCAGTCAAGGTAGGGTGGGAAGTAGAAGAGGAAAGGCACCCTAAACAGAGGACAGTCTGCACCAACGGGAAAAAGCACGTGACTGTGGGAAGAGATGAGCCTGGAAAGGCATGCGGGTACCTCCCAGGGCCCCTACAGATCTCTGCAGAGATCTACAGGTGCTGTGCTGGGGGGTGGAGGCCATGGCAAACCTCTGAAGGTAATAAGACCAGGGGTGCACTTGAATGGGACCAGCCTGAGAGTGAGGGAGCAATGGGGGGACCCAACCCAGAACGGTGTGGCAAAGACAGAGGGCAGGCCAGAAGCAGGACAGATGTGTCGTACTCTGGAAGAGCAGTGGCCACAGTGACAGTAGAGGGGTTAGTGATTGGTGTGAGGGCTCTCTGGCAGGCCTCAGTGACAGAGGTACAGCCGAACACAGACATACAGCAAAGACATGCAGGCTCGGAGGCCAGACCAGGGAAGCCTGCCTTGTGCGTTTCAGTGCTCTGCACCCACTTACGTAAAACCAGAGAAGAGATTGCTCTGGTGGCAGCAGGGGTGGGGGACCAATTTCCCATCCCATTGGCCTTGCCCTCCACACAGGAGGGGGACAGGAAGGTAACTTTCTCCACCTGCCTGTAAAGCACCTCCAAGGCAGAACACAGTTTGGAAGTCATTGCTGTAAGCATAAGGGGTCGTGGAAAGGTTTTTAATGAGACAGCAACAAGCTCAGTGTCGTATGGAGGCACCCGTTTGGTGGCCCGGGAGGAGGCACTGGAGGAGGCATCCAGCTGGCAAGCACCTGCAGGAGGCCACGGCAGAAAGTAGCAGATGTGCGAGTAGGCAGGAGGGTCCAGGTGGGTGGGAAGGAGCGGGTGCGAAGGTGGTACACGAGGAGTCAGGCTGTGCTGACTGATGGCAGAGGTCGGATCAGAGATGAGAGTCACCGCATGGGGCAGCGAAGGAACGGGCTTATGGGGGAGAAATCAGTGGATTTCATCTGGGTCATGCTAAGTCCAGGGGCCTGGAGACATCCAGGTCAGAAGAGTTGGTGTGAGGCCTGAAAGGAAACTGAGTCATGAACTCTCAGATGTAATGTGGAAGCTCAAAGTGAGGGACATAGTTGAAGGCAACTTGTCCTGCTGGAAGCCAGCATTAGCAGGACTTAGTTTGTCACTCAGCACTGCACGGTGGTGTTCCCAACGTCCTGTCTCATCTCGTCCACAGATAGCTGCGTTCTTTGCTGAGTCTCTGCCCAGTGTAGGAGGGCAGGTCATCCCCCCTGCTGGCTACTTCCCAGAAGTGGCAGAGTGAGTAGGTGGGAGCGGCTGCCCCAGGGATTCTGGGCTGTAATGGGGTTCCCCAACCTTTGTTTCAAGTTCCAACCTCGGCCTCACCTGTTTGCGAAATTTTTCAAATACCCTGAAGAAACGGTGGCTCCTAGAAAGCTAGCCATCTGTCTAAGGCCCCCCACTTTACTGTTGGCAAAGCCAAGATTCAGAGTCCCAAGACCTGCCCACTCCTGCTCTGATCCTTCTCCCCACAGTCCCCGTCAGCCGTCTGTCCTCTGCCACAGGTACATCCACAGGGCCGGAGGGGTGTTTGTCGCAGACGAAATTCAAGTGGGCTTTGGCCGAGTAGGCAAGCACTTCTGGGCTTTCCAGCTGCAGGGCAAAGATTTTGTCCCAGACATTGTCACCATGGGCAAGTGCATTGGCAATGGCCACCCTGTAGCCTGCGTGGCCACAACCCAAGCTGTAGCAAGAGCATTTGAAGCTACCGGCGTCGAATACTTCAACACGGTGAGTGAAGGCTCTGGGGCCAGGATGCACTGTGGGTTCTGGTAGGCCCCAGACAGCCTGCTTGCCCTTAATGAGCCGAGGGCACAGGCCTGGCACTGCACCACCTCAGAGACTCTTAAGAAGCTATCAGGGTGGATGGGAGGCTTTTACACTAGGTCAGGGGGGTGGGGAGGAAGCACACAAAGCCTCTTTAAAAATTAGCATCATTCCAAAAACTCGTAGGACATCATATATATATATTATAGAAGGAATACAAGAGACCTCTCTCCCTTCCAGCAGAAGCTGCCTCCTGTGTGCAAGGCCTCCTGCTAAGAGCAGATTAAGATGCATGAAGTGCTGTGTGGGTGATGCATGGTCCAGGATTAGAGCTCACCTTGCAGTAGGAGGTTGGAGGAAGGTGTGGCTCCCTGACCTTGGGCTGCAGGATCCAGAGCCTTCCCTAAGAGAAGTGGGTCCTTGGGTTGCAGAAGCATGTTCTGTGGCACCAAGGGTGCAATAATTATTATTTATTTATTTATTTATTTTTTTAATTTATTTATTTTTGGTATGTGGGTAGTTCCCTGGCTGGGAATCAAACCCAGGCCGCAGCGTTGACAGCGCCAGCACTGAAACCTTAAGCCACTACACCACCAGGGAACTCCCATAGGGTGCAATTATTTGATGGGTAGAGGGAGCATGGTGGTCACTAGGGGCTTCATTGTGAAGAGCCGAGGAATCTGGACTGATCCTGAGGACAGTGAGGAATCATGGGAGGGTTTTAATCAGGGAGAGACACTTTAGAAGGATCTCTGATTATCAGTGTGGAGAAAGGACTGACATAGGTGACTGGTGCAGGCAAGAGAGCAGGAGGCCCAATGCTTGGCACAGGCCACCGGGGAGAACGTTGAGGGACAGAGAGTTGAGGGGAAGGAGGACTCACTGTGACTCCCAAAATGAGAGTCAGTTTGAATTGGGCCTGAAATATGTCATTTGGCAGAGAAGGTCGTTAAGGATGAGGGCTGGTGCTCTCAGCAAACTGTCACGCTCTGCCCAGGTGACACGTAGAAAGAGCCTCTGCACCTAGACAAGTTCACCATCAGAGGGAGACAGGCTCACAGACCCCTGATCACAGAGGCATGGGGAAAGGTTTCATGGAAGTAGGGTATTCACAGGGCTGAGAACACACTAGGGACTCAGACGGGAGGAGCAGGGGAGGTCTGGTGTGGATATGGGGGGTGAGGAGGAAGGAATATCTTGCATTGGGTGAGAGACACACCCAATGGAGCAGGAGCTTGGTTTGGTCTCTATCCTATTTGAAGTGCACATGGTTAGATTACGTTGTCCCTCATTCACAAAGGACCATCGTCTCTTCCTGCCTAGCCCTCTGTAGTTAATCAGTTACTTTTATTAATGATCCAAGCATCTAATATAGTCCCAACTAAAAGGAGGACCTAAACAGTAGCCTGCATCAATCTATATGGTTGCTTCCAGTCCCTGCTTCCCCCCAACCCAGGTAGCTCTCACTCTGAACCCGTGTTCACTGGTCACTTCAGGTCGTTTTTGTATTTTATAAGAAGTGTATTATGCTGTGTGTATACTCTTTGGGAATTTGTTTTTTCACCTAACATTTATTACTAAGAGTCACCCACATGGCTTGTCACGAGTTCATTTTGACTGCTGTGTAATATCCCATTGTATGAACATACAATTGATTGGTCCGTTCCAGTATGGCATGCTCTGCCGTTGTTCCCATGGTTTTTGCTATTGTGAATAGTGCTGCCATGGAGCATTTTTGTAAGTCCCTGCTGTGCGTGCGCAAGAGGGACCTAAACAGTAAGAGTGGAATCGCTGGGTCGTTGTTCACCTCCATTTTAAGAGACATTGACATCTGTTTTCCAAAGTAGGTCACAAGTGAACACCCCACCAGGAGGTGTAAGAGGTTCTGTAGGTCTCCATCTTCTTCAGCACCATTTAATTTTGCCAGTCAAGTGAGGGGTAAATCAGAATGGTATTGATATACCATTTCCTGATTTCAGGTCGTTATATGTGAAAGATCTCTTCTTACGTTTATTGGCCATGTGTTTCATCTCCTCTGAAATGCCTATTTTTTCTTTTGCTCATTTCTTTATTGTCCCCATCGCTTTTCTCATTTGTTTGTAGGAGTTTTGTGTGTCTATGTATATGTGTGTGTTTGTATGTATACACACACAGACACACACACATATACATAGGACTTTAGTTATATGGGATTCTTGAAGCTTTTTATTTCTTCTTGGCTTTGTTCTAGTGAGTTATTTTCCCTAGGACTGTTTCTCTTTCATCCAAGTTCAAAATTGTTGATCTATGGTTATTGTTAATACTTTCTTAATATATTTTTAATCTTTATCATTATGTTCCCTTTTCATTTATAATATTGTTTCCTTGAGTCCTCTTTTTTGTTTGTTTTCTTGGGATTTGTTCTGTTCTTTTCTAATTTCTTAAGATGGATATTTAACTGTTTTCTCTATTAATATAAATATTTATGCCTATAACTTTCCTTCAAAGCACAACTTTTACTTTGTATCCCACAAATTTTAACATACATGATTCCAATTATTGCAGAAATTCTCAAAAATGTGATTCAGACCCTGAGGTTCTCAAAGACCTTTTCAGGGATCTGCAAAGTAAGAAGTGCTTCAATAATACTACTAACATGTTATGTGCTTTATCCATTCTCATCCTCTTGTCTATTCCAAATGACAAGAAATAAGTGTCAGCAAAGATGTGAAGTAAAGAAAGCCCTTGTGCACTGCTCGTGCAAATATAAACTGGTACAGCCACTATGGAAATCAGTATGGAGTTTCCTCAGAAAATTAAAAATAGAACTACCTTATGATCCAGCAATTGAGCTTTCTGTAAACTGTGTTCACTGCAGCATTATTTACAATAGTCAAGACATGGAAGCAACCTAAGTATCCATTGATGGATGAATGGATAAAGAAATTGTGTGTGTGTGTGTGTGTGTGTGTGTGTGTGTGTGTATAGAAAGAGAGAGAGAGAATATTCCAGAGGCTTTGTGATATGTGATACCACAACAGATTGGATGCTGAAACAGATATGAGAATCCCACTGTTTTCTATTAGGCCAGACATTTAGGAGACTTATAAACATATACAAAGGCACTTCTCACTAATTTTTTTGTAAATATAGTTATTTTCATAATTGTATGTTATCATGAAATAGTTTTTAAATTATTTTAAATGGCATATTAAAATATTTTTCAAATTTCTCAGTTTTTGTACAGTTAATATAATAATAGATAGTATATCACATACAACAAAAGCTCTTTGGATTCTTCAGTAATTTTTGAGAGTATACAGGGATTCTAAGACCAAAAGTTTGAGAACCACTGCATCATTTAATTCTAGGTTCTCCAAATCTTTTTATTATCAACATCTGACTAATGACACTGAGGTCAAAGGTGATGTCTTATGTGATACTCTTTTTTTTTTTTCGGAGGGTGGGTAGTTCCCAGGCTGGGAATCGAACCCAGGCCGCGCATTGAGAGTGCTGAAGCCTAGCCACTACACCACCAGGGAACCCCCCCCCCCCCCGCCTTGTGTGATACTCTTGATACTTACTCTGTAAAATGTGTTGAGATGATCTGGTACTTGATTGTTTCACATGTCCATGAGAAAAATATGTGTTCATAAATATTTGCAAAATTCTGTAAATGTCTCAGGTCACACTTATTGATTGTGTTGTTTGAATCTTCTAGATTCTGGCTGGACTTTTTTTTCTATTTAACCTATTAGTAATTGAGAATTGTGTGTTGAAATCTCACAATTATGATGAAAATCGGATCAGTTTTTTTTCACATACTATCAATTTTTGCTTCATATATTTTGAGGTTATTAAATATATACATATCTTTTTCTGTATATTCATTGGAAATCAAATTTTTATGTTTAAATTGAGATATAATTAACATACATTATATTAATTTTAGGTATACAGCACGATTCGGTATTTGTATATATTGCAAAACAATCACCATAATAAGTCTAGTTAACATCTGTCACAACACATAGTTACAAGTTTCTTTTCTTGTGATAAGAACATTTAATAACTACTCTCTTAGTACAGTGTCATTAACTGTAGTCATCATGCTATACATTACATCCCCAGGAGTTAATTTATTTTGTAACTGAAAGTTTGTACCTTTTGACCCTCTTCACCTAGGTTGCCCTCTGGCAACCACCAATCTGTTCTCTGTATCTAAGAATTCAGTCAGTTTTAGTTTGTGGGTATTTTTTAGATTCCACATATAAGTGATATCATAAACTATTTTTCTTTCTCTAATTTTACTTAGCATAATGTCCTCAAGTTATGAGAGCATGTTGTCACAAATGGATTTCCCTATTTTGGCTGAATATTCATATATATACATGCATGCACCCACCACAATTTCTTCATCCATTCATCCATCAATGGACACTTAGTTTGCTTCTGTGTCTTGGCTACTATAAATAGTGCTGCAGTGAACATGGTTTCTGCAGATATCTCTTTGAGATAGTGTTTTTATTTCCTTCATGTAAATACCTAGAAGTGAAATTGCTGGGTCATGAGGTAGTTCCATTTTTAATTTTCTGAGGAGTTTCCGTAGTGGCTGTAGCAGTTTACAATCAAACCAACAATCTATGAGGGATCCCTTTTCTCCACATCCTTGTGAACATTTATGATTTCTTGTGTTTTGGTAATAGTCATTCTAACAGGTGTGAGGTGCTATCTCATTGTGGTTTTGATTTGCATTTCCCTAATGATTAGTGATGTTGAGCCATCCTAATGGGTGTGAAGTGGATCTCATTGTGATTTGTATTATATTTCCCTGATGTTGAATATCTTTTCATTTGCTTATTGACCATTTATTTTACACACACACACACACACACACACACACACACCCCTTTGGAAAGGATCTACTCTTAACCTTTGCCTTTTTTTTTTTTTTTGAGTAGTTCCCTGGCTGGGAATCGAACCTAGACCATGGCGTTGAGGCATTGAGAACACCGAAGCCTAGCCACTACACCACCAGGGAACTCCCCCATTTCTTAGTGGGTTGCCGTTTTTGTTGAGTTACAAGAATTCTTTACATATCCTAGACACGAGATCCTTATGAGCCATATAATTTGTAAATATGTTCTCCATTATCTGAGTTGTCTTTTCACTTTTTTGTTTTTGTTTTTTGTTGTTTTTTTTTTTTGCTTTTTGTTATGTGGGTAGCTCCCTGGCTGGGAATCGAACCCAGGCCGCAGCACTGTTCACTTCAGCACTGACAGCACCAGCCTTAAGCCACTACACCATCAGGGAACTCCCATCTTTTCACTTTTTTGGTAGTGTCCTTTAAAGCACAAACGTTTCTGATTTTGATTAAGTCCAGTTTATTTTCTCTTTGGTTGCTTGTGCTCTGAAGTCATACATAATAAACCATTGCCTAATCAAAGGTCATAAAAATTACACCTGTTTTCTTCAAAAATTGTATAGTTTTAGCATTTAGGTCTTTGGTCTATTTTGAACTAATTTTTTTGCATATGGTATGAGGTAGGAAGTAACTTGACTTTTGCATGTAGATATTCAGTTGTCCCAACACCATTTGCTGAAAAGACTATTATCCCATCGAATGGTCTTGGTACCCTTGTCAAGAATCAATTTACCATAAATGTATGGGTTTAATGGGTTTATTTCTGGACTCTCAGTTCTCCATTGATCTGTATGATTGTCCTTCTGACAGCTGCCCAGTAGTCTAGACTGTTATAGTTTGTAGTAGGTTTTCAAATCAAGAAATGTGAGTCCTTCAGTCTTTATTCTTCTTTTTGAACATTGTTTTGGCCATTCTGGGTCCCTTGCATTTCTGTTTTCAGAATCAGCTTGTCAGTTTTTACACAAAGTCAGCTTGGATTTTAATAGGGACTGCATTGAATCTGTAGATCAGTTTGGTGAGTATTAATATTAAGCCTTATAATCCATGAACATGGCATATCTGACCATTTATGTAGGTCTTTTATTTGTTTGATATTTTATAATTTTCATTATTGTCTTGAACTTAATAATATTCAAGAATTAAGTCTTTTGTTAACTTTATTCCTGTTC
This sequence comes from Lyroderma lyra, assembly GCA_004026885.1. Taxonomy (NCBI): domain Eukaryota; kingdom Metazoa; phylum Chordata; class Mammalia; order Chiroptera; family Megadermatidae; genus Lyroderma; species Lyroderma lyra. The sequence goes on from PVJL010012325.1 coordinate 24,158, forward strand.
TTTTTCATCCTTTAATAAAATGGGATTTTATTAATTTCATTTTCAGATCCTTCACTGCCAGTGTATAGAAATACAGTTGATTATTGAATATCGGTCTTATATTGTGCAACCTAACCTTGCTGAATGCATTTATTTATAATAGTTTTTTGTAGGTTCTTTAGAATTTTCTCAGTTCAAAATCATATCACCTGTAAATAGAGATAATTTACTTTTTCCTTTCCATTCTGAATGGCTTTTATTTATTTTATTTTATTTTATTTTTTTACCTAATTGCCCTAGAACCTCCAGGACAATGTTGAATAGAAGTGTCAATATTGTCTTGTTTCTAATCTTAGGGAAAAACATTCAGTCTTTCACTATTAAGTATGATATTATTTGTGATGTTTTCATGGATGTCTTTGGTCAGGTTGAAGATTTACTTTTGTTTTCTAGTGTTCTTTCTGTTATTTCTAGTTTCATTCCAATGACAAAAGATACTTTGTTTGCTTTCAAGGTTTTTAATACATTAGCACTTGTTTTGTGGCCAATATATAGCCTGTCCTGGAGAATGTTCCATGTGCACTTGAGAAGAGTGTTTATTCTGGCAATAAAATGAACAAACTACTGCTACACACAACAATATGGATAAATTTCAAATATATGTTGAGTGAAAGCAGCCAGACACAAAAGGGTACATAGTCTGTGACTCCATTATATGACATTCTGAAAAAGGCAAAACTACAGTGACAGAAAGTAGTTGCCTGGGCCAGTAGTGGGGAAGGGCACAAGGAACTTTGAGAGGTGATGGAAATGTTTTGTATCTTCATTGTGGTAGAGGTTTTATGGTTTATACATTTGTCACATCCCACTGAACTACAGTCATGCACCATCTATTGACGTTTCAGTCAGCAGACCACATTATCAATATAAGAACATCCAAACCTGTAGACAATTTTTATAAAAATTTATCTGAGCTAAATAAAGGATACACCTGGAAGCAAGATCTCAACAGACCAAGAAAAATGCTTCCCAGAATGGCCGTTTGCCCCTTTTCTTATGTGTTTGAAATTAAATAAAGTTAAGAAAGATTACATGAAGGTGGGAGAAAAAGCAAGGCTGAGATCAGATGATAGGGTGGTTAACAAAATTATGTACTCTCTAGAGAGTGGCAAGGCTTATTTCAAATGTGTGTTACCTGGATGCATAGAAACAATGGGCAGGGCTTGCTTAAGGCAAAGGTAAACTTTTTACTAAAGATACAGGCCTGAGGCCTGACTGCCCACCGTGACCTGCCCAGTTAGAAATTTATGATCTGATCATCCTGTGAGGTTACTTCCCATAGAACCTTTTTCATCCACAGCATACGGAGGATGGTAGACCCATAAGATTATAATGGAGCTGAAAATTTCCTATCTCCTAGTGATGTCATATCCATCATATTGAACCTATTTCACAAATACCATTGTATTACAGTTGCCTATGGTGTTTAGTACAGTAACATGCTGTACAGCTTTGTAGCCTGGAGCTATAGGGGAAGAGAATTTGTAACCCCAAAATATGTTCCTTTGGCATAAAGATTATTTTAGGCTGGGCTATTTTAAGAAAGAGCAGATTTGGGAGAACCTCTGAAAACCAAGTAGAAGTTACCCTTTCTAAGAGTCATTTACATTTATAAGGGAAATCTCCATTTGTAAAGGAATAGGGGATGACCTCATTTCTAGAAACTCTTATCAGTGCAGAAAGCAATAACGTAAATCTGTACAACAAATTTACCCTATTTACTATGCTTTTTCCTGGTCACCTCCCATGTAACTGCCCCTACCCACCATCTTTGGTCATCAGCTGAAGATGGTTTTTTGTTTTGTTTTGTTTTGCTTGTTTTTTTGGTTGGTTCCCTGAGCAGCGATCTAGCACAGGCCGTGGCAGTGAGAGCTCCGAAGCCTAGCCACTAGGCCACCAGGGAACCCCCCTCTGAAGATGGTATTTAAAGTGGTAGCCTTCAACCATTTCCAGGAGTTAAACTGTTCTCTTTTTGTGAGTGGGGGTGGGGGGTGGGGCGTATTTCCCTGGCTGGGAATCGAACCCAGGCCGACAGGGTTGAGAGCGCCGAAGCCTAGCCACTACACCACCAGGGAACCCCCCTAAACTGTTTTCCTAGGTCTCACACGAATACACGAAGTAGACCTGTTATTAAACTTGCTTGCTTTTCTCCTGTTAATCTGTCTTTTAGTACAGGAATATCTCAGCCAGGAACTCTGAGAAGAGTAGCAGGGAAATTATTTTTCCTCCCCTGCAGAGCAATAGCCTATCCCATACAACCTAGGTGTGTGGTAGGCTTTGCCATCTGGGTGTGTCTAAGTGCACTCTGATGTTCCCATGATGAAATTACCTAACAACGCATTTGTCAGAATGTATCCCTATTAAGTGGTGTATGACTGTATAGATGAGGACTGTCCAGGAAAAATTCAGCCATAAATGCCTCTTTTTCATATTACATGGCTGAATACTTTCCAGACAGCGCTCATACTTTAAACATACGTAGTTTATTGTATATAAACTATAACTCAATAAAGTATTTCATTAAAGACCTAGTTTAAGAAAAAAAAATGGTCTGCAGAAGAAACACTGCTCCTGGCCCTCTGCAATGCAGGTCCTCACTCAGATTCCCACAGGGTCAGGTGGAGAAGTGAGGCTAAGCACGCAGGGTGTTGACGGGAACAGCCAGTGCCAGGGTATAACGCAATAGGCCAGGTTTGCTTTAAGTCAGAAATACATATTTTTGTTAAGTCTTATTTTAAAATATTTGCACCTAATTCAAAACTTTTGATAATGCCACAGAAGCCAAACCATGGGTCCTTGGTCAACATGTGGCACAACCAGCCAGCTATGGTCTGTGCCCTAAAATCTGTCGTGGGCTCAGCCAGCAGAGCCTGAGCTCAAACCACACAGAGTGGCTTTTCCTGGGTGTGGCTCTGGCGTGTTGCTCTTGGCCCTCCCTGAAGGAGGTGATGCAAACTAGCCCGAAGCTGTGGGTATGGGCCCACCCAGCCCATGAAATGGGGCCCTAACACCTGTCACCCTTTCTTCCAGTTCTGCATCTTCTTGGAGCTCCTATGCACTCCTGGGGCTGCCTGACCTGGGCTAGTTGTATTAGCACCTGGAAAGGCAGGACAGCCCACAGGGGCTCAGGCCAACCCCATTTACTGCCCTGTACTCCTATCACTGCCCTGGGGACATGGGAGGCAGTTCTGCTGCCCTCACCCTCCCTGGGGTGGGGCCCACTCTGCTGGGCATCTGACATACCCTCTGTCCCCTGGCTCAGTTTGGGGGCAGCCCAGTGTCCTGCGCTGTGGGGCTGGCCGTCCTGGATGTCTTGGAGAAGGAGCAGCTGCAGGCTCACGCCACCCATGTGGGCAGCTTCCTGATGGAGCTCCTCAGGCAGCAGAAAGCCAAACATCCCATCATCGGGGATATCAGGTAAGGTTCAGGGCAGCAGTCCCTGCCCACTAACTAGGCATAGCCAGGGGCCTGACATCATTCCTTTACCTCCTAATTACCTGGATGGTGGGAGCTTTATTCTCCATAGGGGAAGAAGTGAAGTGCTGAGCAATGGCACTTCTAGGGAGGAAAAGCCAGGATCAAGATTTCTCTGAACCCCAACCTGTCCTCTGACCATACCAAGGCCCTTCCCATTACAATTACTTCCTGGGACTGTTTTATCCCCACCCCACCCCTCAGGGTTCCTGCAGCTCTCAGCCTTCCCAGGAGGTAGAGGTATAACCCTTGGAAGACTTTGGTGGGGCTTGGCTGAGGCCCAGGCAGAGGATGAAGGCAAGGTCCTTGATCCCTCAGTTCTGGCCACCTGAGATGTTACCTTCTGCTCCAGGGGTGTTGGGCTCTTCATTGGTGTGGATCTGATCAAAGATGAAGCTACCAGGACACCAGCAACTGAAGAGGCTGACTACTTGGTGTCCAGGTACTTTTTCTTGAAATAAGTTGCCTTTGCTGTGTGGGATGTAAGGAGATCCTCCCTCTTGCCTCTCCTTTTGTCCAGCATGTTCCCAGGCATTCTGGGCCCAGGAGGCATCTGGGCTTCAAAGGGGGAAGGGGCAACCAATCCTTGCATCCCCATGACTGAGGTCCACAGACAGAGAAAACACTGGGCAGCAAGTTTCAGATGTGTGTAAGCCATTCCCAGCCCGAGTGAGAATACCACAGCTGCTGCTCAGACCCCGAATGCCCAAATGCAGCAGCTTCTTCAGGGCCACAGCAGACTGGCAGAACCAGACTCAGGGTTCCCAAAGCAACAGGTCTAGGGGATGGACAGGACTCCCACTCATTTGGGTGGGGTGTATCTGTCTGGATGGGTCAGCATCTCAGGACCCACAGGCCCCCAAGCCCAGCCCTGGTTCACATGTTCTTTCACTTGAACCCAGACAAGACCTGTTTGTTACTGCTTTATATCTCCGTTAACTCACTCCTGCCCCTTCTTCTACCTTAGAAAACCCTTCTAGTGTTTGATGTGCATCCTTCTGTTTGGAATCCTTTCCCTCCATGAGGTATTTTGAGACTGACCCCTCCTAAGTGGCTGCCCAGTCCCTGCCTTCTCTTTGCTGGCTGGGCACATCTGCCAGCTTCCCCACCCCTTCCCCCAGGGAACCTCTGAACTCAGGAATCCAGCATGGTCAGTGGGAAGGAGGGAGTTGGAAGACCTGGGGCAGGTGTTTCACCTGCAGTCACCTGCTCATAGTAGCAGAGCTGGCTTTGAAGCCCAGACCTGTTCCTTCCAATGCAGCCATAGTACCAGGAAGACCAGGATGGGAGAAAGGTGCCAGAAGGCATACTGAGGATACCCCAGCTCCTAGCAAGACTTAAAAATAATGAAAGTAATAATAAAAAAAAAAGTTCAGAGTGGGGTGGGGGGTGGGGGTCAGAGAATGTAAATACGGTGATGTCAGACCCCTTCTCTCAGTGTCAATGTGCAGTAGTAAAAATTCTTAAGTACCAATAATAATGTCAAGGAGGGTAAAAATCAACTTTCTAGAAAGAACTGGAGGAGTTCCCTGGTGGTGTAGTGGCTAGGCTTTGGCGCTCTCACTGCTACGGCCTGGGTTCGATTCCTGGCCAGAAAAAAACAAAAACAAAAAACCAACCAACCAAAGAACTGGAAATTAAAACTGACAGTCTTTGTCTGGGACTGCAAGATTACCTGTATGCCGGAGCAGGAAAGTTACTGAAGCTAAATGAGGGGGATATGGGGTTCACTATACTCTTGTAATTTTGGATGTTTTCCACATATACAAAAAGTAAACTATACACATCACACAGTACATAAAACAGAAAATGCTGGGACTACAATTGCTATCTCCATTGGAACCCTGTGGCTAGTCTTGGCATGGCTGAGACTGAGCTCTAGGATGGGTGAGGCGAGGCTCCTGCTCAGGGCCTTGCCTGAGCAGGAGCACCCCAGATGGGCCACCAGTGCTGGGCCACAAAAGATAGGCAGTTTGGCAATGTGTAGCCAGTGCCACATCCTAATAGGAATTGGCCTGTGGAGGGCTCCAAAAGCAGTGTGCCTAGAACCCTGATCTTAAGGCTAACGCCAGGCTGAGAGCCTTGAAGGCCATGGGAAGGGCCCTTGGCTAGTGGGCAGCAGGGCCCTGCTATGTGTCCTGTCCTACAGGCTAAAGGAAAACTACATTTTGCTGAGCACTGACGGCCCTGGGAGGAACGTCCTGAAATTTAAGCCTCCAATGTGCTTCAGCTTGGACAACGCACAACACGTGGTAGCAAAGCTGGATACCATCCTGACAGGTGAGGTATAAGCCCTAGGGACAGCTGACCAATGTCTCTAGAACCCAACCTGGAGCAAGGAACTGAAGTGGAGAAGGGTCCTAGTGGTCTAGGCCTCCCCCAGTTCTGCCAGTGCCTGGGCAGGGGGAAGCGGAGCCAGGCATCCAGCATGGGCAGGCACCAATGTGGGGTCAGGACAAGGAAACATGAGCCCAACCATCAGAACTACAATTATGTGGCCTAAAAGCCACTGTGAAATGTAAATAGCAGCTTTGTGCTTTACTTGAGGCTATAGCCACCAACAGCTGCTGCATAGATGAAGAGATTTGTGCCCAGGACTGACTGAACCCAAAATGAAATTCTCCACATTCCCAATCACTTAGGAACAGCAAGGTCAGCCCAGGGCCTCACCTAAGCCCACTTACAAGGAAATCTGTGCTTACTAAATTGGATATGTCTGTGCAAAAGCTGTACTGCATGTGCAGAGCTCAGTGGGGGACCCAAACTAGGCCAGGTCCTACTGGAAGAGATCAGAGCAGCCCTGTCCTACACCTCTCTGGGCTCCTTCACTGCTGTCCCCAGGCTCTGGTGGGCCAGGCTGGCTGGATATGACTGTAGGTGGTATGGGACCTGCTGGGGCTGAGGCCAACTTGGCACACTGGGCAGACTGGCTTAAGTTCCTGCAGAGGGACCTCCAGCTGAGCCTGAAGCCTTGGGAAACCCGAGGGTTGGCTCTTGTCCTTTGGGGAGATTGTTGCTCACCCCATGACTAGTGGCCCATGCTCAGGTAAAGGGTGGGACATGGACCTGAATGGGCCAATAGGCCCAATCTCCAAACTGCCATCCAAGTTTAGACACTGAAAGAAGCAGGGGGCTTCAGCAGAGAACAAAGCTAACCAGTATGGGTGGTTCTGGGTCTTTTTCAGACATGGAAGAAAAGGTGAGAAGTTGTGAGACACTGAGGCTGCCCTGTTGAGTCATGTCCTTCCCTAGGTGAGTGGGCCACAACTGGGTCCCTTAACGTAAGTGATGGCTCCTTTACTCTTTGGCAAGCCAAACTTTTTTTTTTTTTTTTTTTTTTTGGTAAATACTATGTTCTAAGTGATGTCCCCTTCCCACAGGTTAATTCCAACACTGGGAGGTTCTGGTGGCCTTGAGCTCTCTACCCAACCCACCAAGAAATCTCCCAAACGCTTAAGTTTGCATTTGATGGCTGGAGCAAGGCAGGAGCAGCCATTTCCTCCCTACCAGCTCCTTCTGGGGCTGAGGGGACCAAAATTCCCTTTACCAGGCTTTGTCCAGAGTTCCAAAGAGCCTGCTTTTTCTTGCCACCACTTGAGGTGCTCCAACCCAGCACCAAATAGGTGCTGCCAGAGTGAGCTATTACCCATCAACCAGGAGAGGCACCCTTGAGCCCTTTTATCTGTAGATTCAGTCCTGCTGGAAGAATCCCATTCCATTGGGACTCTTGACTTTAAGACAAGTATTCAAAAGTGCCCCAGAATCACTGGGGGCAGCAACCCCACTGTGCCATCTTTATCCCCTTAAATAAGCTGCCTTAAACCTGAGCCATTTCCTTCCCAGCTCAGGGCTGAGTCTATAATGGAAACTTAGCAAGAGCATGTGGCTATGCCCGCCAGGTTGCTGGAGCTCAGAAAGCCTCAGAACACAGGCCCTACCTGCTTCACAGCTATCCCACACTCACCCAGGCTTGGGGGTTTTTACATTTTTATTTCAAAAGCTTGGATAGCTTCAATATCCAGGTCGTGGCAAAATCAGGACACGTGTAAAATACCTTACAATACATTAGATTCCCAAAAGGTACCAAAAAGTACAGTAAAATTAACACTTCCATTACAGGAAATGTATGACACAAATAATATAAAATTAAAAGGTGAAAAAAGGTGACACTGGTTTCCTAAGATAGACTTCTTTACAACCAGGGTCCACAGATCCAGGCTACAGAGCAGGAGTGGGAAGCAGACTCTCCTATCTGGTTCTAGGTGACCAGTAATAAAATCAGCCCCCAAAGCCACTCTGGCCTGAGACTCCACACGCTGCCTAAAACTAGAGCTCTGGAAATAGTAAACAGGAGAGTGATTTCCAGGGGGGAAATTTTAAATAAGATGCACATGGGACAGGCCATAGAAAGGATGCCAAGTTAAATTTGGTACATAATTGTGTTCACTCAATATCCAAACAAAGCGTGTGCGGTCAGTTGGGCACTCCTGCCGAAGCCTCAGTAAGGCTTGTAGTTATTCTGATGGCCACCACGTCGCTGGCTCTTCCCGTAATTCGTACTCCCCTGACCTAGGGACAAGAACAACAATGATAGCAGCTAGACTTGCTGAGCACTTACCCCTGTGCCAGGCGCTTGACTCATCCTCACAAAGCCAACACCCCTGGGGCAGGCCACAAAGCCTGGCCGGTCCGACTCCAAAGCCCCTGCTGCCAGTGGCCCCTGCACTGTCTGTCCTGCTTCCCAAGTGGGTGAGTGGATGGGGCCTCCCTCTCCTACTTACTGTAGTCGTAGCCGGGGCCGTAGCCGTAATAGCCATAGGGCGAGTAGTCGTAGCCGCCATAGCCGGGCCCGTAGCCCTGCTGGTAGCCGTAGCCCTGGTTCCAGTAGTTGCCGTAGCCCTGATTCCAACTCTGACTCTGACCTGTGGGGGGAGCAGGGCACAGGGGCCCATGGACCATTTAGCACACGCAGGAGCTAGGATGGAGGAAATCCTGCCCTTTGGGTGGCGGGGTTACTATGGCAACTCAGAGGTAGAAGCCAAGGGGCTGCTGTCCAGGTACACAGGGCCTGGGGGCCCAGCCCGAGAGCCAAGCTGCAGAGCTGAAGGCCAGAACAGAGCAGAACTCAAACTTCACTCGGCCAAAAAAGCAGGAACTCACTCTCACTCAACTCAACTCAAATCAACCTCTGATCACCCTCACCTTCCCTGGCAGCTTGGCCTTAAAAAAGATGGAATTCAGGCTTTGGAGTCAGAGGGGCCTAGGATAGGAGGTAAAGCACCTGGCACAGCCCTGCCCTACCTTCTGCCCATACACCCACCGGTGGACCAAGACTCAGGACAGCCAGAGCCCATCAGGCCCCCTAAGAGTGTGCTATAGATGTCCCGGGGCCCCAGGCCAAATGGCAAACATGGAAGGGCTCTTCCACTCCAAGCAGCAGCACAGCCTGGAACCAGGAGCCATGCCTGGTCCTGCCCACCCTTGTCATACCAGAGGGAAGCCCCCTAGACAGGCACGGAAGCTCCATGCAGACGGGGAAGCCAGACCCATCTTCACCCCGGCTCCACTTACCTCCACCTCCGCCACCACCACCACTGCCTCGGTTCCCTCGGTTTCGGTTTCCACGGCCCCCAGAGCCATACTGCTGCTGCTGATAGACCTCTTTGGGCTGGGCCACCTTGATTTCACACTGAAAGCCAAGAGAACAAGGGAATCAGGCCACCGGAACAAGTTCTGGGCAGGGACTGTGCACCAAGACCTCCACTGACAAACATTCGGATGGCAGATCTGGTCGAAAACAAAATATCCTGGGGTGGGCAAGCACACTGGGCCAGAAGCTCTCAGATAACTAAACCTAAGCAGACAAAGATACCCACTAGGGCCCTTTTTGGCTCAAACCTTTCTTGAGTACCTACTGGGAAAGATGGACGCAGCCCTAGAGTAGCTCCATGTCTAACAATTGGGAGGAAAGGGACAGCTGGGCCAAAGCCAGCCCAATGTAGCAAGACACCAGGTGCCAGGTTTAGTGCCACCTTGGGTCTAACTGGGCAAGGGGGTCAGAGAAGGCTTCCTGGATGAGGAGCCGTAGAGAATACAGAAACTTTATGATTTTATTTTACTTTACAGAAGAAATGAAGCATCCCACTCAAAGGAATGGTGGTGACCCTGACCTTGAACTTACAGAAGAAAGCCCAAGGCCATACTGCATCCCCCTCCCCCAACCACTGGTCTGTCACTGGTACTGGCTGGAAGCCTATGACCCCCCGACTCAGGGCCCAGAGTCAAATTTCCTCTGCTCAAAAATCTGCCCACTGTGGGTGGGGGTAGGGTCAGGGACCTTCCAGTGTTCCCACTTAAATATATGAACAGTGTTATTTTCAAAGTAAAGTACCCTGACACATACTTTACCCCAATTAAGACCAGTGAAAAGCATTTTACATAAGGTATCCCCATATTAAGCCTACTCCTATGAAATAAAAAAAAAAATGCCAAATGACCCCTATCAAGTGATGCAATCTGATATTTTTCTATCCTACTGAGTTAATGCTAAATACAAAATACACCATTTCAAGACCTACTACCAGCAGTTTGATTAGTACTGCCCTGTAGGCTCTCCTGCACATTTTCCATTAGGGCACATAGAGAAGGCCTGTCAGTGTCCACTGGACCAACAAGTAAAAGGTAAAGTCTCACTCAACTGCCTTAGGAGCCAATCTCATTTTACACGAAATGTAAGGGCGGGCCCAATCCAATCTTTCCAAATCCCAGCTAGGATACTGGCTTCCAGGAGCCCCACCCCACTTGTCCCACCTTATCTGGCTGTCACTCCCTGGTTTGCTAAGCCACACCCTCATCTCACAACCTGAAGCAGTAACTCCCTCTCCTGACCAGAGTTCAAGGGGGAACAGCTGCACTTCTCACTGTACAAAACTCTGCTCATCTGAAGGCAGAACACCGGGGTGTAAGTGGGCTGGTACCCTGGGGCTCTTAGGGACAGATCTAGCTGGGGTGGGGGGTGACTAAACCAATGTCCTAAGGGGATGGAAATGAACAAGATTTGACTGTGGCAGGAACAAGGAAAAAAGCTAAGTGTCCACAGCAGGAAAGACTTCACCACCAAGAGAAATCAGTAAATGACAACAAGTTCTAGAACCTTCTGAGAACTGTGGGCCTTATATACCTTAGACTCTAGATCCCAAACACCGTGATCTCTAGCTTTAAAACTTAAATAAGTAATCAAAGGAACTACTCAGCATGCTCACTCTATCTCCTCCCCACTCCACCCCCATCTTATGTTTACTACCAGACCTGCCAACCGAGGAGCTCCTTGAAGGACCGGACCACCTGCCCCCAACGAGGCAGCATACATACAGAAAAACAGAAACGGTCCCACTACCCAGGAGAGCTCTTGGAGGTAGCCCAACCCCTAAGCCACATCTGCAAGGGCCAGGTCAAGAGGCCAGGCACACATAGATGGAGACACCTTACCTTACTTCCACTGATGGTGTGGAACTTTTTCTCTAGAACCTTCTTCACAGGTTCCTCTTCTTTAAAGGTGATGAAAACAAATCCTCGTCTTTTGTTTGACTTTGGATCCATTGGAAGCTCAATGGCCTCAATCTGTAAACATAGGCAAAGCTCAGGTCCAATCCACCCACCCACCCCCAACTACTCCAGGGTCCATAGGGAACTCCTTGACAGGGAAAAAAGTCCCATGAACGCCAGAGTGAAAAAGCCTCCCTGAGAAGGGCTCCAGCCAGCCAAGGGCAGCTGGCAGGCCACTCCTGGGGCCACACACTCACCTCCCCAAACTCGCCAAAGTACTCTCTGATCTTCTCCTCAGTGGCTTCAGGATTCAAACCCCCCACAAAAATTTTCTTTACTGGGTCCTTCTTCATGGCCATGGCCTTTTTAGGGTCAATGACACGACCATCCAACCTGTGCTCCTTCTGGTCTAGGACCTGTTCCAACAGAAGGGAGTCAGGTTCTAACTCAGCAGCATGACTCTGGACAAGGCCTTTCTCTTTGAGCTATACAACTCCAACACAGAAACACAAAATGGGTTTCATCCCCTCCAAACTCTACCCAAACCCAATCTTTTCCAAACTTCAAGAACAGGTGGTTTACCTATAAACCAGTCCTACCCACCACCCCAGATTTTGCCCAGGCTGTACTGTGTGCCCACTTCCTGCTCAGGAAGTTCCAGTTTAAGACTTATCTATCTCCAGAAGTAAAGCAGCAGTGATTAAGACCATAGGCTAGAGATGGGCTGCTAGGGTTGAAATCTTCATCCCTTAACTAGTTGTGTGAGCTCTTCTACTTAAACTATTTTGATCCTTAGTTTGTTTTCTGGAAAATGGGGCTAAAATAATGCTTATCTCATAGCAACCTTAGACTCTTGTCTAGTCCTCACAAGAAAGTGTTTGCAGTGTCCAGAATAGACACAAAAAGATAATAACCATCCACTATCATCTCCCTGAACCACTCCAGCCCATACTCACTGCCCCACTTAATCTATTTTTAATTCCTTCAAAAACGGGAAAAAATTTCTTAACCTTTGCTTGTTCCAAAGCACTCAAACACGCAATTAATCATACTCTAAGAATGGTGTCCTCTTAAAATACACTGGTGATATAAAGTACCATTGCTTACCTTTTCCACACTGACTGCATCTTTGAAGAGGATAAACCCAAACCCTCTTGACCTGCCAGTGTTGGGATCCATTTTTATAGTACAGTCAACGACCTCTCCAAATTTGGTAAAATAATCCTTTAGGTCCTTTTTGCTGGTATCCCAGCTCAGGCCACCAACAAACATTTTTCTGAAATGGTAGGGTGAGAAACATGGCAATGAATTCTGTAAGAAAGCTGTGATTTTGGAAAGACTGGCCCTGGCAAAGCTTTCACTTTAGGTAACAGACTAGCTGGAACAAAGTCTACCCCTCTTGAGCCCCCGAAGGTTCCACCTTTGGAAGATGTTAACGAATCTCCACCACCCTCCCAAACTCAACCGTGATCCTAACAAATCTTCAGGAGACTGCACCCCTAGACTGGGCAAGTGAAAAAGGACGGACACCTGGCCAGGGATGCAGGAGCTAAGCACGCACAACTGTAAGTAATTTGTGTAACAACTACAGATCGAACGGCTGGCTGTCGTTCCTCCCAATGTTCACCACCTCCAAGAACTCGCTCTCAAGGAACCCTGGCTTCCGGGAGCCGAGACCGCGTTCAGACTGTGACTCCGCCCTCGGCAGGAGGCGGAGGAAGGGAGGCCGCGGCCCCGGGCGCGCGCGCCAACTCCGCCCACGCAGCCCCGAGCGGCCCAGACCGCGTCGGCCCAGGGTCCCAGCGCACTCCCCTTCCGGGGACAGGCCCAGCCCAAGCCCCGCGCGAGCAGCCCCGGGGCGGCGCCAAAGTCGACCCAACAAACTCCTGCAAACTCGAACGCGAACGGCGACGGGGGGCTACTGGGCAGGCCCCAGCCGTCCGCCCGCCCCTCCCCCCGCCGCGTGGCGCCAACAAAAGGCGGCCCCGAACAAAGGCGGCGCCCCACCGGCCCGTGGCCGCACCTACCCCGCGTCCTCCTCGTTCTTGCTGGCGTTGATCTGGTCGCCCTCGGCGCCGTTGTGGTTGCCGGCCGCGGGCGCCGCACCCCCTCCTCCAGCGCCCGCCGCGGCCCCGTTGCCGGCCTGGGCTGGCGATTCGCCTTCGGGGGCGGCCTCGTGCCCATTCTCCGTGGCGCCCGTCGTTTCCATGAGCTGTTCCTCACCCGCTTCCGACATGCTAGGCCGCGGCGCGGCGGCTCCTGCAAAGAGCGGCCACAGCGCGTCAGGCCCGAGCGGCTCCCGCCCGCTGCCCGCTGTCCGCCGGCCCCGCGGGCCCGGCCGCTCACCTCGCCGCCGGTGACGCCGCGAGGCCCTCTCTTCCCCACCCGCCGGGGAGGCGCCGCGCTCACGCTCGCGCTGCCGGACTTCCCCTCCGTCCACCGACGGAGCCGCCGCGACCTCGCGTGCTCCTCCTTGGACGACGCTGCACGGAACCTACCGACCAAGAGTATCGCTCAGGCCCGCGCGTTGCCGCCGCCTGACAATGCCGACTCGTGGCGCTCTTTATAATGCCGGAGCCGGGGCCACCTCGCAACAAAACGCAGGTTTATTGGCTGCGCTCC